>PVJA010011047.1:0-55670 GCA_004027025.1 Myocastor coypus | reverse complement strand
GAAGAAGAAGAAGAAGAAGAAGAAGAAGAAGAAGAAGAAGAAGAAGAAGAAGAAGAAGAAGAAGAAAGTGTACCTCTTGAATCACTCCAAGGATGATAGCAGAAAGCTCCTTCATTTTTCCAAGACATTGTTCCAGTCCCCTCTCTGACTCTGACTTGTTGAAGTTCTGGTGACAGAAGCATTTGTTCATTCTGCATATAATGAGAGGATAAAGTTCCTGTTTTAGCTGTAGTATTGTGCTAGTAAAATTGAATTCATATAATGTTCATGCTTCACTTTAAAACAGAAGGTACCAACTATCCAATCCTGATCATTAGATGGAGAGGGGAGGGAAAGTTGGGAAGTACATGTTGGGAAGTAGATGTTCCCAACCACAACGCTGCCTTTTAGCACAAAAACTGCAGTAATCCTACTGCATAAAAACACTGGTCATCGGGGTGGGGAGCTAGCTCGGCTGTCCAAGCACCTGCCTGGCAAGTCCAAGGAACTGGGTTCGATTACCAGCATTGCATGCCATGCCAGCTATGGAACCCTGGGTGCACTGTGGTGGTACATGCCTATAATTCCAGTATTAGAGAGACTGAAAACAGGAGGATCCCTATAAGTCCAAGCTGCATAGTGAGACCCTATACCAAATAAGTAAATTAATCAATTAAAAATTTATTTTGAATATTTGTCATGTTCAGAATCAAACCGGAAAAATGATTTCTCATTAGTATTTGTTATTAGTATTAGTTTATTAGTATAAAAAGTATGTGCTTTAAAGCTGAAAGTGTGTAGCTTAGTGGCAGAGCAACAGTTTCACATATGGGAGGCCTGAGGTTTGGGTTTCAGCCCTGCAAAAATAAAATGCAAAAAACCCAGTATGCTTTCACATATATTATTTCATTTGTTCTCATAACTCACTCTCAAGGGTCCAAAATCCTGATGAACTATTTTTTGTCACCATGGATGGGGGCCCAGGTCAAGGACAAATTGCTGTGAGGTACAGGGTCCTGCAGGCTACCATTTCTTAGCTTTTCTCCATCTCCTGTCTAAATCCCTGCAACGGGAGGCCGTGCCCCTCCACAGTGGCTGCCATGTGTGCCTAGCCATTCCATATGATTGACAGCTCCTAGTGTGGTTGTGTTCCTGGCCATTTCTGCAGACTTCTGCCCACCCTGTTGACTCTGCACTGCATTTTTTTTCCTTGCCACTTGCCTGGTAAACACTCAGTCTTTAAAACTCTCCCCATTTGGACTTAGTTTGTATGTTGAGTGCCTCCCAAAGACTCAGATGACAAAGGCCTAGTCCCCACCCTGTAATGCTATTGGGAAATGGTAGACCATTTAGGAGGTGGAAAGAGAGTTAAGGCCATGGTAAGTGTGTCCTTTACAGGACTATTTGGAAGCCTTCTTTCTTTGTCTTTATTTCCTGGCCACCAGGAGGAGAATAGCCTTCCTCATCATACACTGTCCCCCAGGATGTGCTGCATCAGAACAGGCCCTAAAGCAGCAGGGTCAAGAGACCATGAGCTGAAACCTCTGAAACTGTGAGCCAAAAAAACTCCTTCTTCCATACAAGCCAATTGTTTCTGGTATTTTGTCATAGCAGCAGAAAGCTGACTAATACCTCATTAACAGTGGTGATTCTTCCTCAAGCACAGCTGACTGTTTCACTGGATATATCTATGTGTATATTCAAGCCTGTATTGCCCAACTCCATAGACCATATCTTTGGATGTGACCCCATATCTCTACCCTTTTAGTTGTGGAGCTTGGGGAAATTCAAGAAGCAGCACTCAGCACCACGTGCCCTGATAACTCCAGGTTAATCTGCAAGGAAATGAATTCTTCAGCTAGAATCACTTAGCAGAGTGATAATTATTTTCCCCTCTAGGGAAATAGTCTATAAAGGAAATTTCTTTTTTCTAGGATGAAGTTCCCAAAGAGTTTGATGAGTCTCTTCAGATACGTCCTTTCTTTGCAGGCTTTCAGTGATTTTGAGGCCATTTCTACAGCTTGAGCAGCCATACATGAATAGAGCTTCCTTGGCATCATCTTGGCTGACTCCATTTCCCTGTTAGGGGAAGGGATGAAAGCACCTCGTGGTGTTTTCAGGAACTACAGGCCTCTTCTGGCACATAGCACACAAGGTCTCAGTGACTGTGGCTGTTTTTCTTCTCACTCCTGAGCAGTCACTGAGGGTAGCCTGAAGGAATTATTCCATTGTTTTGTTTTTTTTTTCTTTTTCTCTTTTTTTTTGGGGGGGGGGGTTTCTACTGACTCATAGTGATCCTCCTGTTTGTACCTCCCAAGTGTTGCAATCACAGACAGGCACCACCACGCCCAGACTCCATCACCTGCTCAGCAGGCTCTAGAGGGGGGCCAGTGTGGCAGGAGGGACCAGGAACCAAACCCTGACCCTTGCGCTTCCTCTGAGCAAGTGCTAAATCCGCTGAGCTATACTGCCAGCCTTTCCATTGTTTTTCTTTAAAAAAAAAAAAAAAAAAAAAAAGTCTGTGGGGCTTGGAGTCTGGCTCAGTGGTTGCCTAACATTGACAAGGTCCTAGGTTCCAATCCTACTTGCAAGGATAGATAGAAGAAAGGCAGAAGGAAAAAGATTGTTTCTCAAAATTGTTTTTAAAATTCTATAATATGCTTCCTCAGAATACCAAGGAATCTGTTTTTATTATTTGTTTATTTCTGTATGTATGTATGTATGTATGTATGTATGTATTTATTTATTTGCATCAGGAATTGAATTCAAGACCTTGTGCTTACCAGGCAGGTGTTGTGTCACTGAACTATATCACCAGCCAGAACTGTTCTTACAACAATTGTGGTTATGTGGTTGTTCCAAAAACTCTTGACAGTTTGTACAAGGGATTCCCTAGCAGATGCAGAAAGAGAAACCACCACAGATCCAGGTCCTGAGATGGCAAAGAGAGTGTACGATTCTATGCTGGGATGACAGGCGTGAGCCACCATGCCCAGCGATTCATCAAATATTTAATGTTTTTATTCATTCTTTTAATTATTCAATAGCTCCATTAGATGCTAAGTAATGAATTAAACTACAAATGCAAAAATAAGTTAGTATCTTATCAGGCTTTGGTGCAGTTTGCCCTGCGATGCACATAAGAAACAGGCGTTGGCTCATTCAAGAACAATTTAGGATATTTTGATTTATTCACTACCTCTCAGGTAGTGCTATTTACCTGCATGTGATAAAGATGCTCCATATCCTTACGAACTCAGTCTTTTTGCTTCTGGATCCGAGCCATCAGGTAGGAGGGTGGACCAGCAGATGTGATGCCCTCAGATTCACAGAGGGCCAGCCTACGCAGTCTGAAACAGCCCTTGTTGACATAAGGACCTCTCCAAGATCCTAAAGTCAAGCTGATCATGGGGGTGTTGTCTTTTGTAGGTCGGTTTTCTGCCCTCTCAACCTCTTGGCCTTCTCAGAGATTTCCTGGAGACTAGAGTGTCTCTATCCCAAAGCTAGAGAGCTCAGTCTAGCCACAAGAGTAAGGTGATGCTAAAATTCATTTTGATCTCTGTTGAGGTGTAAGCATTTGTTGTTCACTACACCTGCTCCTACAGTATTACCTGTTCTGTTTTTTGTTTTTTTTTTTTTTTTTTTTTTTAAATAAGCTCATTGTCTACTAGGCAAATAAAAATCTGCTCTTCCTAGGGCAGTCAGCCTATTGTGGAAGAAGGCTGCTGCCCAAGGGCATATTTTTAGGATTTATGGGAGCTTTTTCCATGGGAAGAGAGTTCATTGCTATGGTTGCAGGTCTGCCAACCCATATGGGTTCTCCCTTGAATCAGGAAGCCACTTTACTCCTTAGTCTCTCAGGGAAGTGGCAAGCATAGATGAAGAGTTCGCTGTGGTGGGTTAAATAATGCAACGTGTAACACCCAGCTGAACCAAATCAGTGTGGTGCTGGGTGTAGAAGACCCACCTAAGGATTGTTGCCAATAACATGAAAGGAGAAGTGAGGGCGCGATGGTGTGCTATTGATTCTCTTGGAGAAACTTGTCACACTGGTTTTCCTGATATGAACTCAGCTGTTATCATTAAAGGAGCCTGAGTTCTTACTGTCGCTGAAGGTAGCTGTGGTTCTCACCAGGGGAGCTCTGGTCCTTACCTTGAGAGTTTCTCCCTGGCTCCAATGCAGATCCTTCAGCCTGCTGGCACAGATCCTTTGTCCCATTGGTATAGAATTTTGAGCATTCACCACTGATTTTTTGTCCTTCCAGTGCAGATCCTTGATACAGACTTGCATGAGGCATTGTGGTGGGCTCTAGGCCTCCAGCTGGACTTTTAGAAGACACTGCCATGCGATCCAGGCCCTCAGCTGAATTCTTTGGGTCTCTAGTGCATGGAGAGATTTGTTATACTCACCTAATTTGACTTTCCAGGTGACTATTATAAAGTTCTCCTACAAGTTATGTGTCCTGTATTGACTCTATTTTCTATAACATTCACCAAACCCAGACTGTTTTGCATCCTTCTTTCCTCACCTCATCAGCTATCAACTTCCTGTTTCTGAACTCACTGAGTGGGACACCCATTCAAATGTTTACTTTCAAGCTTTCCTAGCTATGGAAATGCATTGCTTTATCAGATTTGGGCCCAAACTTCTGACTCCATTTAATCCTTATTATCTCTTGATATGCCCTATCACATCTCAGTGGGAGTGCTTCCCCATGAATTTTGGAATGATACAGTGCTGTTCTTTATACCAAATCTAGGCCTCAAGTGACTTTGCCGGCTTCAGTCTCTCTCAGGATCCTAACACCAACTTGATCTGAGACATCTGTGGTTTAGCCTATTGGAGGAGATATATCAAGTGACCTGCCCTGCTGAGGCCATCTAAGACCAGCTTCAAGACCCAAGGACCACCTAGGCCAGGAACACTTGTGTCTGTTTCTGTCTAACTTATGGACTAAGATTTATGGACAAGGACAAAAAAGGAAATCCTCTTTTGCAGCCCAGAACGCATTGTTCAACATGAGTTGTGTACAAATAAGGACTATTACTGCCAGGCAAAGTGGTGCATGCCTGTGATCCTGGCACTTCTGAGACTGAACCAAGAAGAGCTCCAGTATGAAGCCAGCCTAAATGATAGTGAGACTCTTGTCCAAAAACAAAACAGGAAATTACCATGCCTAGTAGAGATCAAAGTGCTGGAATGGAATTGACAACCATTAACATTGGTTTCACACTAAAGACTTAATAGTTACAAAGTACAGAGCATGAAGAAAATCTCAGTATTATTGATTCAATATTCTAATTTCCATGTGACACGGGAAGATAGCACCCTCTTCCTTAACGGTTTCTAACTTGATAATAACAAGGTCTACAGTTGAAAATACATCTTATTCTGAGTGTTTGGATCATCTTTGCTAAAATGTAATTGAGTGGCACATTATCAGAAGCTAAGTAACCATTCATCACCAATAACTATTGAGCTTCCTATAAGGAAGAGTGAGAACAGAAAACTGAATTTAATAGGAAGTTTGAATTTCACCTATAGTGGATTGAATAGTAACCTCCATAAAGATACATCCTACCCCTCAGAATCTATGACCACGCCCTCACTTGTAGAAAGTGTTTTACAATTGCACTTTAGTTAGGGACTTTTAGAATGAGCTCATCCTGGATTATCGTGGTGGGCCCTGCATAACTAGCTATATAGGAGACAGAAGAGCAGCCCTGACTTTTCCTAGAGGCCAGTGGCCATCATGCTCCTCCTCCTCCTCACTTCCCTTCCAACCCTCCCACCCTATGATTGGGCCATCTGGCCTCAGTGCTCTTCTCCAAGCCCCTCTCAGCATCATGACCCTATCCTGCTCCCACCACCTCACATGCCTAAGGCCAGGGAAGGAGGCTTCTGGGCCTATCGTTAATATCTCCAACCTCCCCAAACTCCAGATATCCCTAAGGAACACAGATGGCCCTCCTGAAGATTCCCTGCTTTCAGCCCTGCCAGGGGGTCTGACAGTCATTTTGCCTGGCTCTGCATCCTGGCTGAATTGCTGCCTTGACAACTGCTAGTGTCCTGGAGTTCTGCACCCACTTAGATGAATCACAGACCTGTGCTTGGACCAATCAGCATGCCTGAATTTGAGCCAATGACAATCCTACACTTTCACCAACCGCAGGCCTGCAGTTATTATATAAACGTATTTTCAGTTAATCTAGAAGGGTTCTCTTCGATGTAGTGACTCTTCTGGTCTGTAGTATCCATTTCCTTAATAATAACTCACTTTGGTGGTGGTGCAAACCTGCACCAGGTTTATATCTTGAGTAGAAATAAATGAAGGTCTTGTAAATCTACTTAGGAGTCTTAATCTAAGCAGTATCTACAGAGAAGTTGTCTCAAAAGAAAGAGCAATAAACACTGAGGGATATTACCCCTGAAGATCTGGGTAGCCAACAGAGATCTTCAGCAGACATCAGCACCTGGCAGACCTATAGCACACAGCCTAAGCCAGTGCTAGACGGTGGTGACTGGCACTAGCTAGCGTTAGCATCCAGCGTGATCCAGAGTCATCTGGTGACATCAGGACCACTAGCAGAGCTACACTTTGCCAACTCGTGATTTCCATCTGAATTGAGCAAAGGAGCTCAAGAGCTACTAGAGACACATGCAGTCAGACAACTGTGACCATAGATGGCAGGGAGAGGAAAAGAAGGTGATAAGACGGGTTGGGGTACAGGGACTGGAGTTAAGTATCCACAGCCCAGAAAATGCCAGGACACATCAAACCCTGGAGAGAAGCAAGGATGGATTTCTCCCTTAGAGCCTTCAGAGAAAGTGACTTAACAATGCCTTAATGTTAAGCTTTTGCCCTCAGATATTGTGATTATAAATTTGTATGGTTTTTAAGCAACCAAGGCTGTGATAATATCTTGTAATGGTCCTGGGAAACAAACATAAAAAGCTTCACACCTTTGGTTCTTCTTGTCACATTTAATCTGTTGACTAATTGAGAACACAGGAGAAAACCAAGGGAGATTCATTCAGGAAACAGCAGAGGAGAGGAAAGGTGAAACGGGGTGGAGATTACCAGCGAGGAGACAAGAAAAGAAGAAGAAAGAATTAAACAAGAGAGATAAACGTATATAGCTTTAGTCTTTCTACATTAACAAGCTGTGGTTGGGGCATTTTTTAGATGGCTGGCTACTCTTGTGTTCCCTCATGATAAAGTAACAGCTAGTTGCTAATGAGTTTGAAATCTCAAAGTATTGCCAAGGCTGTGATGATTTCAGCCCTGTAATACTGATTGTTAGCAAGACAAACTAAGCTTTGGTACAATTACTGGGAAGGAGGAGGTGATGTCAAAATATGTAGAAAAGGGCCAGGTGGGGTGGCATACAGCTGTAATCCCAGGACTTGGGAGGCTACAGCAGGAGGATGTCTGAGTTCTAGGCCAGCCTGAACTACACAGTGAGATCCTGCCTTAAACACACACACACACACACAGCAGTTGAGGTTGTATATGTTGTATGCTGTTGCCTTCCTTTGTGCCAATTTTTTATAAAGACTATGTGACACTATGAGTAGAAAGCAGCTCTTCCCAGGGAAGCAGCAAGTCCATAGGACAGGCTGGACACTGGGGGAGGGGAGGGGGGGCGGAGCATCACCTCCCACGGTTATCTCTGTAGGCATCGCACAGGTTTTCAGGTGGCGCGAAACATGGACTGATGCCTCTTCGCATGTTGCTTAGAGGGCCTGCTGAGTGTGGGAAGAACTGGCTGTGTTGATGTCACCTGAGTGCTGGGCTGCTTCGTGGGGGAAACCTGTGCCGTGCAGTCTCAGCTCTGATTCTTCGGTCAGCCTGTGTGGGGTCTCATCCGTGCAGAGCCAGTGTCTGTCTTGCTCTCTCTTAGTAGGGCTGTGTTAGGGTTTTCACTATTTAAAATACAATTCATTGGGAGAGAAGAGGTAGGTGTGTGCTGACACCAAGCGGGGTTGGTTTGGGTTTGGCTTCTTTGGCTTCGGCTTTTTGACCACCGAGATATGTTTGAGAATGGAACTTTTCACGTCTGAAGTCCTTGTCTTAGCCTCTCACTTGGCTGAGCCCAAACCACAATACACTCATCGCCTCTTCCCTGAAAGTTCAAGGAGAAAATAGCTCCAGTTCAGCTTCTCACAGTGAGGGCGGAGCATTCACTTGCCTTGCAATTCTTACATGACTCTGCTTGTTTTCAAAACTGGACTTCTAAACTCAGTGTCATTAAGGTGAGCCACTTTCTATAGGCACCTTAAATTCTTGTAGCTCTGAATCTAAACACTTTTTATTTCTTTTGGGTAAAAGTCTCATACACAAGAGCCGCTGTGGGCAGACTTCAGCCAGCCGGGTGGCTCTCCCACTGCCCAGGGCTGGTGCAGGAACCCAGCCAGCACCCCCTCCCAGCTGTTTTGACATGAGTTGTGTTGTTGTTGTTTGTTTTTACATTTTGACTGTAGTGTCTGAGGTAGAATATACTATAATATGGATTATCTCTACCTCTGCATTCATTTATTTATTACTAGACCTCAACCACGACCTTCTTTCCCTTTCTACCCCTTTGCCTGTAGGATGTACTGGATGTAATCATGCACTTTGTATTAATATATTAGATATCTACAAATCTGTTTTGTACTTTTTATACTGTTGGATTCGTATAATCGAAACTTTTACTAGGATAGTGAATACATTTAGTCTTACTAGAAGAAAGAAAGAAAGAAAGAAAGAAAGAAAGAAAGAAAGAAAGAAAGAGAGAGAGAAAGAAAGATGGTGACCAGGGGAAGCAAAAAATAAGGGTGAGTTGGCTCTGCTCAGATCGCCTCCCTTCCTGTGTCTTTCCCTCCCTCCCTCCCTCCCTCCCTCCCTCCCTTCCTCCACCCACTTCTCCCTCAAACCCCCCCCCCCGCAGTCCCTGAAGCATTCTGCCGCACTAAGCAAGCTCCACAGGCACCAGTGAGGGTTAAAAGCTGAGCAGAAGGAGAAGCTCCCCTCAACGTTCCCCCTCCACATTCCTTCAAGCACCCTAAAGAGTGATGGGACCCGCGTTTCCTGTGCAGTCTCTCCAGAGCCTAGAAAGGGCCCCGAACTCACAGCCCCAGGCACCTGCGTGGAATACCTCTGTGGTCACATGGCCCCTCTCTATCTGCCACCCACAACGTGAGTGAATGAAGCAAAGGAAACAGGCCAACATTACAAAGCAGGCCTCTGAAATAAATTCCAAGTGCAGAAGAGGAGGCTGTGGTTATTTGTGCCGTTCATCTTCGGATTTGACTGCGGGACTCTGGGCGTCTCTGTGCTGCCTCCAGTGGTCGCTGAAAATAATGCACCTCAGAAGACCACAGAGTAATGGGGGTTGGTTCATTAAATTCCTGCACTGGGATCTAAGTGTCATTGGTCAGGCTACACACACACACACACAGACACACACACACACACACACACACACACATTTTCTTAATAGTTAATATGTGGCAGATGTTCTGTGAGTAAAAATAATGCAGTAACCAAACGTTTTAAGCAGTAGTGGGGCTTGGAATCCTTGCTCAGGTGTGTCCCAGGTCACAGTGAAGACAATATATGGAGAAGCTTAGAAGACAGAAAAGTTGCGCCCAGGAGAACAATGCCATATTTCCCTGGAAATAAGACCCACTCGGAAAACAAGCTCTAGCACTTTAGAAGTGACAGCCCCTGAAAATGAGCCCATGAGCATCTTCTGGAGCAAAGCTGTTATAAATGAAAATGCAAGTAGCAAAACTAATACACCTCAAAGTAGTGATCTTAGCAAAGTACTGATCTTGGATGTAAGAAAGGAAAAAGTTCATCAAAACAATGGGCTCATAAGGCTCCATGATGGTATCTCAGAGATGGATTAACTATGGGGCACAGAGGACAGGGATGTGGGGGGCTCGTGGGATGCCTCTCAGATACCACATGTGCATTTGTTATCCAACTGGCACACTTTGTAATACTGCCCCATTTTTCCAAGTTTTTTCTGAATCTAATTGCTATATTCTTCTTTGCATCAGCCATTACACTAAGTATTTTAGTAAACAGGAAGCAATTCTATTAAATTCAATGAAATGAAATAAAGTTGAAAAACAACCACTCTGACATTCACGTATATTTTGTATTTTGGGCTGTGCTTTTAAACAAAAATTTACATCACCAACTCTGAAACTGTAAAGAGAGAGAAACAGTTGGCAAAAGCAAGAGGTAGAGTAGAAGAGATGATACAAAAAAGGCAGAAAATTGCACTTGAAAATAGCCTCATATGTATGTTTTCATCTTATAGGTGACTGCCAAGAAGATATCTATAAGTTATGTGAACTAGCAAGTCAAACACAAACTTAACTATTTGATTTGTCAATTACAGTCAGTTTAAAAAAGAATATTTGTAAAGAGTCAAAGTCTAGGGGTGTGTGGACCACTGAGCAGCTGCCCTTGAAAGAAAAGCTACTGTCTCTATTTTGACTGAGCCTGACCCTATTTCTTCCTATTGATAGGTACAGAGCTGGCTAGGACTTCTGTTTATCCTTTCAATTGACTGTAAGCAATGTATATTGGTCTACCTGAGGTGCTGGTAATGGTCTTTGAAGGAGGCATGCGTGTTTCCCTGGTAACCTACACCTGCTGCTCTTTAATGTGAACCAGGTCAAGACAGGACAAAGAGCTAATGCTCTATGCTGCCAGCTGGGATTTAGCCTGGAGACAGAGGCTATGATTTCCTGGGGCTTGAAAGACTACATCAAAGCTGAAGCAACAGACTGCCCAAATCATTAGATACTATCTCAGTAACATAATTCAGATTACTCTCTCTGCATATCCTCTCTGTATTATTGCAGAGGTAAATGTAGGCCCCCCACCTAGCTCAGCTCACGGTGTTCACCTACCTCCTACAATTCTCAGTCATTCCTCCTCATGCCACTCCTCCGTGGAATAAAACCAGGTGAAGCCCTGGGTCACTCTTTGTTCTGGAAAGCCATCTTCATGGCTGGACTTAAGGCCCCTTGGCTCCTCAATAATTATAAATATGTGTTAGTGTCTTTACTTTCTCCGTGGGTTGCACTGGGAGTGGTAGATTGAAATTAACTTGATGGGATTCCAAGAATGTATCTTTGGGATTACAAATACTGACTTCTTGGACTGAGATGAGAACTTGGAGGAGACTCCTATAGGGGAGTACTTCCCCACTGGTATAATGACAAAAGAAAAAGTATATAGGAAAAATGGAAATGCTGCAAAGAAATATATAGAATCATGTGATATTTCAATTCATCTTTTCTAAAATCATTTTTACTATTGCTCAGCAAAGGTTATACTTTGCTATATGCTTAAAGTTTATACTATGCATGACCTGTTCATTACAGTACACTTCACTTTAAGACAGTGTCTTCCTTTCCTTATTGTTGAGACAAAATACTGACACTCAAATTTAAAGGAGGAAACTCTTCATAGCTCACAGTTTGTAGAGGTTTCAGTCCATAGTGGCTGGCTCCAGGACAGAGCAGCCTGGCTGAGGCACATCTTAGAGGAGAAAAAGTTCTGGATGGACAGAAGGCAGTGAAGCTTTAAAGTGGTGAGTGACAAGCAGTGAGCCTCTGCCTGTCTCTCATATCCTATCCAGGCTACCCGCCTTTAGTAGGTAGCGCTCATCCCAGTGTGGGGCAGCTTTAACCCTAGCACTGACCCATGAATGAACCCCAGCATCCCATCCTTGGTCCCTGCATCACATACCAGCTCTGAAAAAGCCCCACCTACAGCTGCATGAGGCTTTGAGGGTCCATCTAGACATAAGCTGTAACAGCCAGTCTTGTGCTGGATACCTTGGAACTGAAACTTGACATGCCCTGGAGCTGTGCTTTTTACTCTACTCCTTCTATTTTTTTCAACATTGATAATTTCAAGGACAAATGTATATTTCATGTAGCAAAAAAGAACATGTTTCTTTATGATGAAACTCATGAAATAAATACATCCACAAAGAATCTCTAACATTTGAATAGCCAGTGCAAATAAAGACTTTGTCTTCTTTATAAGTAAAGGAATATTTTTAAGAGTTTAAATTTTTTAAATTTAAAATTTAAATAGTTTTAAAAGAATTTAAATAATATATTTATATTAAACATATATTACAATTTGGTTATAATAGAGGCAATAAGTAAATTGAATTCTTTAAATCATATCCAATTGTGTGCAACTAGTCAACCTGGAGATCAAATTCAGCTATGTAGAATCCCATTATAAGAAATTCAAACATATATTTTTAGTGTGCAGACAGTAGACTCCTATTTATAGTGTTATAATTTTCTACATGAGATCCTCCTTGCAGCAACTTCTAAAGGCTGAATCTCATGAAGAAACAATCTCACCTAGAAGAAGGAAGAGAAATGTGAGGAAGAATACAGAGCTATGTGAAACTAGTGAAGGTGTGAAAAAGTCTGTATATATACCATATAGGATGATGTAAATGATGAAGCCTGATTTGAGCATACATAGTTATGTTACTAGAATATTAGACAATACTATAATACATAAGAGTGTTACTGGGATTAACACTTTCTACTCACTTTGTATGTTTCAAATAGGAGAATAACAGCTTTTGGTCCTATAAGGCAAGTTGATTACACTGTGCTCTTCCCATCACAGAATTGCTTTGTCTTTACTGGAACAGGCATTTGTTCTGGATATAGATTTGCCTTCGCTGTACATAGTGCTCCTGTCAAAACTACCATCCATGGACTTACAGAATACCTTAGGAATTCCACTCAGCATTGCCTTTCAAGGAGCACATTTTATGACCAAAGAATGGAGGCAGTGGGCTCTTGCTATGGAATTCATTGGCCCTGCCATGTTCCTCACCATTCAGAAGAAGCTAGATTGCTACAAAGGTCACATGGCCTTTTGAAGATGCAATTATAGTGCATCTAGGTGGCAAGAGCTTGCAGAGCTGCGTCAAAGCCTGCAAGGGGCTGCATATACTTTGAATCATCATCTGTGATATGGTACTGTGTGTGCCACGTGCAGATTTCATGGGTCCAGGAATCAAGTGGTCAAAATGGGAATGGTACCACTGACCACTACTCCTAATAATCCACTAGCAACATTTTTGCTTCCTGTTCCCATAACATCATGCTTTGCAGGCCTAGAATCCTTAGCCCTGTGGGAGAGGGAGAATTGTACAGCAATGATTCCATTGAACTGGAAGCCAAGAATCCTTTCTGGTTATTTTGGTTTCCTCAGACCTGTTTGTAAGCAAATTAAAAGGGGATTACAGTGGTAGCATGTGTGCTTCACCCAGAATACCAAGGGGATGTTCAACTATACTCCACAGCAGAGGAAGAGAGCAATATACTTGGATTGCAGGAGATTCCCTTTGGACACCTCCTAGTATTGCCATGCCCTATTATTAAGGCCAATAAAAACTATAACAACTCAATCCAGCCAGGATGACCAACAACCCAGAACCTTCAGGAATGAAAATATGGGTTACCATGCCAGAGAAAGAACCGAGACCAGATGAGGTACTTGCTAAAGGCCAAGGGAATACAGAATGGATAGTAGTAGATGGTCAACAATACTGTCAACAATCCCATGATCAGTTATAAAAATTAGGGCCACAATGTTATAATTCTCTCCTAGCATGCATCTTATGTAATAGAATCTTAATAGACTTAATATCGTTCTTAGGTATTGTTAAACTCATGTTGAGAATCAAGAGCAAAGAATTCACAAGAATGATTTAAGACATTTTGAATTTAGCCAGAAAAGCAGCTCTGGTAAAATTATAGACTACAGAGAAATAGCAGAGAACTTGGTTGCTAAAAAGGAACCAAACAATGGAAAAGATGGCCTAAAGACATCACAAGCAGCAGTAGGACTCTCTAACCGTTTCAGCCTCAAAATAAAAAAAGATGAAAGACTTTGGTATGAGAACAGAGTCCCAGAACACCATGTTCCAAGATAGCAGCTAGCCTAGGGAATTGATTCCTCAGAACTCAGTTAAGAGTGCTGAACAATCCAGGCACTCTACCCCTATATTCAAGAGAGAAGGAAGCCTGGTTACTGTTGCAGTGGGCAGCAGACCTTGGCATCATCTACATGTTGTGGGGTCAGAAAGGCTCACACCAAGATTTTAGAAGGTATCTTGGAGACCATACTGCTTGACTCTGAAAGGGTAGTTGAAGAAGTTAGTTAAACAAAAGGTACACCAGAGACATAAAGAGTTTGGGGAAGCCAAAGACATGGATCATTCGAGGAACGCTGCAAGGAGTAAGCAAACCAGTCCAAGAGAAAAGCCATGAAAGTTACAACCACCAGCATTGCCATAGGAGTGCAGCAAACCAAATCCTTTGGAGTTCACATTTTACCACTGATTTGCCCAGATGTTGGGCATGGAACTATATTTGCCCTGCTGGATTTTGGACTTGTTTTAGTCTCATTTTTTTCCCTATTTACTTTTCAACTGGAGATGTTTATCTTGTGTCACTCTATGTTTAATGAATTTGAACTTCCCTCTGACAGAGAACACAAATATTAATGTATGCTAAGAGAGCAGGGCATAGTGGCACACGCCTGTAATCCCAGCACTTGGGAGGCTGAGGCAGGAGGATCAGTGACAGTTCGAGATCAGCCTGGGCTACAAAAGTGAGCTCAAGGCCAGCCTGAACTGCAGAGCTAGACCCTGTTTCACAAAGACCAAAAAAAAAGAAGAAAAAAAAGGGAATGTATGCTAAGAGAATGATGATTTTTCTCATCGTCTTAAGTCCTGATTTACAAGGTGTAATTGTTA
This sequence comes from Myocastor coypus, assembly GCA_004027025.1. NCBI lineage: Eukaryota > Metazoa > Chordata > Mammalia > Rodentia > Myocastoridae > Myocastor > Myocastor coypus. Next base: position 40,877 of record PVJA010011047.1, on the reverse strand, counting down.
TTGCTTAAATATGTTGTACATTTGCATCAGTGTTCAGGAAAATACTTTCCATTGCCATTTTATTTAAATGATAATTTAGCTCGCTGGCAATTTTTGAGGCTGCAGATCTGCCTGCCTTCTGTTTAAAATGAACCTCATTCAGAAACAGCCTTGGCAGCCTCCATATTTCCATCTCATACTGCTCAGGCTTCTCACCAGGCCTGTCACCTTTGTTGTTGAAGACATGGAAGTGCTCCCTCTGCTCATAGACACAGCGATTTCCATCCAGGACCCTTTGGATCTTCCTCGTCATGCGCTTGTGATCCATAGAACTAGTGGTCTTCATCCTCCAAGTGGAGTGGAAGGCTCAGTTGTTTCCTTCTTTATTTTCATACATTTTTTTCACAAATACATTTCAACACCTTGTTAATTTAATTTAAAAAATATATCAGAACCTGGGCATGTTGTCTGGGATAATGGTGTATCTTTCTGGGAGAAGCTGAGTGATGGATGTGGCCCATTTTTGCGTGTTGCAGTTCCAATCTTCAGTGGATGGTAATAAAAAGTGCTACAATTGGTATTGCCTCTTAGTAAATGGATGCTAGGCTAAGTGGTTGCACTGCTAATAACGTGTACGGAAGCAACAGGTGTTCTCTCATTGAAATGATGCTGATGTCTTACATATTAGGAATCACCATGAACCTGTCCAGAGTATAAGTCTCTCACCAGAAAGGGAAGGGGTTTTCCCCATCATTTCAACCAAATCGGTGCTGCTACTGTAAGGAATGGCAGGGCTTTTCTCATGTTTGGGTATACCTGCTTGGTCAGGATTACTTGAGTTCCCAGATAGGGAACTGGTTGTAACAATTTTCTTGCCCCTAATAGCTCTTCTTGCAGATTTCCCAGATGGAATTTCATCTTCCTTGAGGTGTCTCTCTACACTGCTGTTGCGATTCTTCTTTGGGTGGACAACAGCTGAAGGAAGAGTTGGCCCAGAATCATCAGGGAGTCTGAGGTCTGCCGCCAGACGAGCTTGTGCACACTTTGTGCCTAGCCACACCTGAACAAGCAAAAGGCACCTGCTAGCGCTGGAGCAGGATGAACCCAGCTTACAAGATTTTTACCCCAGAATCACATAGGTAGCTCAGTTTTCATTACATTTGTTCTCTCAGAGAGGTGTATGAATATCTTTTATCTGAAAATCTCACTGTAGTTTTCATATTTATTCTTTTTTTTTTTAATTTTTAAAATTTATTTATTTATTTATTTTTTCTTGTTTCAGAACCTTTGTTTGTTTATTCATTCATTTTTATGGCCGGCTCAGCCTTCCCCGACGGCAGGGCTGGCACAGCATGTGGTGCCGGGGATCGAACTGCGGTCCCTGAAGCTGCCCAAGCTTTCCCAAGCAGACGCTTTAGACCACTGAGCCATCCCGCCAGGCCCCCATATTTATTCTTTTCAGGCCTGAGATGTTTAGTTCTTGTTCAATGAATGGCTTTTCATCTCCCTGATAGGCTTGCTTGATTCATTTATTCTTCATGATCTCATCTGGGCTTCCACATTGCTTTGAGTATAGGATAAGGAATCTCTTCAGAAACAGTTCACAGTCTGTGGATAGCTAGAAAGAGATTCAGTGCGCTCATTCTCCTGTTGGCTTCAGATTTCTTCCATTAAAAGGGAGCGACCTGCTCACTAAGTTGTACAGAACCACACTGGGACTCCACACATCAATTTCCAGCCCCTGGTGCCCCTCACCCTGCAGAATCTGGGGTTGCACATACAGGAGCTACAAAATGCATCCAGTTTGTTTCCCACAGTCAATTCAATGCTGAATCCAAAATCTGCTATTTTGATGTTTGTCTCCTCATCCAACAATATTTCACCGGTGTCTGTGCTGTGGATTATTCCTGTATCATGGCTGTATTTTACTACACACAGGATCTGTTGAAATTTAGCTCTTGCTCCTCTTTGGTCCCTTTTTCCAGTAGTAACCAAATAGTCGCATATTTTAGCGCCTTTTGCATACTCCATTGCTAAATAGTGTTTTCTCATTTGCACTGACTTCAAACAACTGTGTTATACTTGGATGGCTTAACATCTCTATTTTTATTTCTCTGTGCAGCTTCTGGAGTCTAAACATACTCAGAGTTTTGTAGTTATTCCCCCTGACAATCACAGGAAGAAGAAGGGAGGAAGGGAGGGAGACGAAGAAATGAGAAAACAAGGCAAATTTTGGAAGTAGAATGGTGAAGGCAGGTCTGAAAGTAACTACAAAAGACTTGAATAGAAAAAAACACTTACCCTGTTTATCTGTTTGGCTAAGTGAAAGGGTTGAAGGCAAGTGAGTACATTCCTTATTTCTAAGATGCCTACTCTAGAATCTATCATCGTCAATGCCACCCTAAGGTGGCATAAAGAGTTGTGGAGAGTGCAGCGAGGGTGGAAGGTAAACGATGGGAGGAGGGGTAGAAAAGAAGAAGTAGGTGTGTTATATACAAGTACAAACTCTCTGTGATGAATGGAGTCATTTAATATTGCTAACACATACTAATAAAAACAATTTTAATAAAACAGTGATTACATAAAATTCCAGGATCAAAACATTTGGATTCAGTTCACATAGTTTTCCTAATAAATTACTATAAAAGTTTTTGACACTTGGGTATCCAATAGTGCATCAGCCAGACTTCTTGGCTTGTAGGTAACACAAAAACCCAGGCTAACTTAACCATAGAAAAGAATTTATTGTACTAGATTTATCAATTCAGAATCGAGGAAAAAACTTTGAAAATAAAAATTACTTAAGTAGCACCAGGGTTTTTCATAGTAAAAACTAAGTTCAATCTGTTCGAAATACCAATGGACTGAATAACACTTCACCTTTTATTCCCTTGTATTATTTTCTAAGAGACTGTGGCATGGGCATTCTAATCTGCCTCCTCCGTGGTTGGGAGATGATAGAGCACTTAAACAACACCAGGAAGCGCTGAAAGATGCAAGGCAGAGACAAGTTCTACGGTGAGAAAAGGTACTATTAGCAAGAGAATGGAGAGCCATCCCAGACAGATGTCAATTACTGAAAAGTAGCCATTAGTTAAAGTACTGTACCTTCAAGAAAGTGTTCCAAGGACTCGAGATAACTTAATGCCTTTCATACACATTGGGAGAAAAATCTCAGGCAAGTGGAACAACACTAATGACTCTAAAGAGACACAGCATTTTTTTTTTTTTTTTTAGAAAGAAAAACATTTACCAAAGGTTTATTGCTATGAAATGAAACAGTACCTTTAGGGGTATATGAGTTCAAGAAAAACTTAAACATTTTTGTTTTGTGGAACATTTAAACCAGTAATCCACTGCAATTATGGAACATTGGACTATGTATACAACCACTTTCTCTTAGTTTTTTTCTTCTTTTGTATTTTATATTTTCACTTACTTTTCTTAAGAGCATATAAAGTTTTTATTGTTACATGAAAAGATAACACTCTACAATTCAATAAGACAAAAACGCAGCTTAAAAATGAGCAAAATATTTCAGCAGACCATTTCACAAAAAAAAACATACAAATGGTCCAGGGGCATGTGGAAAAGTACCTACCATCAGTAGTTACTAAGGGAATGCAATTTAAATTCACTCTGGAAGACAGTTGAAGGACATATAAAATGCCTAAGCCTCTTAGTGAAAAGCTCTGCCAACTTCTCTTAATATTATAATTCTTTTTTTTAATTTCTTCTTTTGAGTTCTTAAACCAGGGACTATATATAATATTTACATATATAGGTCTGGTTTATTTCACTAATGAATGTTGCTTCTAGATACATCCACTTATATATGAAGTCTTCTAGTTTATCATTCTTGATAGCTGAGTAATATTCCATTCTACAAAAAATACCACATCTTTTTCAACCATTCTTCAAATGATGAGCATTTTGGTTGTTTCCAAGATTTGGCTATCACAAATTGTACTGCTGTAAACATAGGTGCACAGATATCACTATGATATTGTGTTTTCAGTTCTTCTGGGAAAGTTCCTAATAGGGGAACAACTGGATTGAATGCAATTTCCAGTTGTAGTTTTTTAAGGAGACTCCACACTGTTTTCCATAATGATTGTACCAATCTGCATTCCCATCAGCAGTGGAGAAGGGTTCCGTTTTCCCCACAGCCTCCCCAACATTTGTTGCTGGTTGATTTCTTTATGATAGCCATTCTTTCTGGGGTGAAATGGTATCTAAGTGTTGTTTTGATTTGCATTTCATGAAAGGCTAGCGATGTGGAGCATTTCTTCATGTATTTGTAGGCTTGCTGCATTTTTTTTCTCTGAGAAGTGTGTGTTCATCTCAGATGCCCATTTCTGGATTGGGTCTTTGAATTTTGGGACCCTCATAGTTTTTAGTCCTTTATAAATTCTAGATAGAAGATCTTTGTCTAAATACTTATTAGTTAAAATCTTTTCAAAATGTGTGGGGTGTCTTTTCACTCTGTTGATAATTTCTTTTTGATGTGAAAGAACTTCTCAATCACAGGAGATCTCAGTTGTTGATTCTTTCAAGTGTTAAACATGCATTTTGATTTTTGTCCATGAACTCTTTGCCTATCCCTATGTCTTCAGGATTACCTCCGACTTTCTCCTCTCAGAGATTTAATGTTTCTCTTTTAATATTTAGATCTTTGATCCATTTTGACTTTAGTGTAGTGCCTGGTGATAGACCTGGGTCAAATTTTAGTTTTTGGCATGTAGAGAGCCAGTTTTTCCAGCACCATTTGTTAAAGAGGCTATCTTTCTTCCAGTAAACATGTTTGGCCCTTTTGTCAAAAATAGGGTGGTTGGGTGTTTTGTATTTGCTTCTGCATCTTTTAATCTATTCCATTGATCTTCAGGTCTATTTTTTTTCCAATACCATGCTGGTTTTATCATGGTAGCTCTGTAGTATAACTTTAGGTCAGGAATTGTGATGCCTCCTGACTTATCTTTGTTGCCCAGGATTGTCTTTGCAATCCTAGGGCTTTTCTGATTCCAGATAAATTTTAGGAACGATTTCTCCAGGTCGGTTTGGTATGTTGATGGTATTTTGATAGGGATTGCATTAAACCTGTATAAAAATTTGGGTAGTATGGCTATCTTCACAATGTTGGTTCTTCCTATCCAGGAGCAGGGAATATCTTTCCATTTCCTGAAATCCTCTAGGATCTCTTTTTTCAGAGTACTGCAGTTTTCGTTGAATAGATCTTTTACTTCCTTAATTAGGTTAATTGCTAAGTACTTCATTTTTTTTTTCAATGCTATTGTAAAAGGTAGTTTCTCTAATTTCTGTCTCAGTGTGTTTGTTATCCATGTAGAGGAATGCTACTGATTTTTGTGTATTGACTTTGTACTGTGCTATGCTACTGAACTTGCCTGTTAATTCTAGTAGAATATTTGTGGAGTTTTTTGGGTCTTCCAAGTAGGTTATCATGACTTCTGCAAATAATGATAGTTTAACTTCTTCTTTACCTATTCTAATTCCTTTTCTTTCTCTCTCTTATCTAATGTCTGTAGCTAATGATTCCAGATCTACATTGAATAGGGGTGGCCATAGGGGACAATCTTGTCTTGTACCCAATCTCAGAGTAAAAGACTTCAACTTTTCCCAATTTAGAATTATGTTGTCCATTGGATTGTCACAGATTGCTTTAATCAGATTGAGATAGAGGCCCTCTGTTCTGATTTTCTGTAGGACTTTAAATATGAATAAGTGTTGGACTTTGTCAAAAGCCTTTTCTGCATCAATTGAGATAATCGTGTGATTTTTGGCTTTGGCTCTATTGATAGTGTATTACATTTATAGATTTGCATATATTAAACCATCCTTGTATCTCTGGGATGAATCCTACCTGATCATGGTGTATAATCTTCTTGATGATTTTCTGTATTCTAGTGGTGAGGATTTCATTGAGGATTTTTACATCTATGTTCATGAGAGAAATTGTCCTGTAGTTCTCTCTTTTAGTTGCATATCTCTCTGGTTTTGGTATCAGTATAAAACTTGCCTCTATGATTTTGAGAGGATAACTTCCTTTTCAATTTCATTGAAGATTTTGAGGAGTATTGGGATTGTGTCTTCTGTAAATTTCTTGTAGAATTCAGTGGTGAATCCATCAGGTCCTGGACTTTTCTTTGTCGGTAGACTTTTTATTACAGGTTGTATTTCATTGGCTGTTATTGGGTTGTTGAAAGTTCTTATATCTTCTTGATTCAGTTTTGGTGGTTTGTACCTTTCTAGGAATCTATCCATTTCATCTATGTTTTCAATTCTGTGAGAGTAAAGATTCTCAAAGTAGGTATTAATGATCCTCTAAGTCTCTGCTGTGTCTGTAGTAATTTCACACTGTTCATTTCCTATTGCTTGAATTTGAGTCCTTTCTTTCCTCTTTTTGATGAAGTTAGCTAGGGGCTTAACAATTTTATTTAATCTTTCAAAGAACCAGCTTTTGATCATTAATTTTTTGTATTGTTTTCTTTGTCTCAACGGAGTTAGTTTCTGCTCTAATCTTCATAATTTCCTCCCATCTTTGGTCTTTGGATTAGCTTTGCTTTTCCTTTTCTAGCTAGAGTAGATGCTGCATGAGAGTATTTAATTGTTCCCATTCTGCTTTCTTAATGTGTGAGTTCAGGGCTATAAATTTCCCTCTAAGAACTGCTTTCATTGTAGCCCATAGATGCAACTGGTAGGTTGTATTTGAATTTTCACTAAATTGTAAATATTGTTGAATTTCTTGTTTAATTTCATCTGTAACCCACTGGATGCTGAGAAGGGTGCTGTTTAGTTTCCATGTATTTCTGGGGTTCCTGTGATCTCTGTTGTCATTTATTTCCAGTTTCATTGCGCTGTGGTCAGATAATATGCATAGGATAATTTCTGTTTTCTTGCATATACTAATAATGACCTATGCACTAGTATGTGGTCAGTTTTGGAAAATGTACCATGTGCAGCTGAAAAAATGTGCATTCATAGGTGGTTGGGTGGAACATTCTGTGTATGTCCACTAAGTCGAGTTGTTCCAAGATCTGATTGAGTTCTTTGGTTTCTTTGCTAATTTTTGTCTGCTTGACCTGTCTTTTTTGGAATAAAGGGGTGTTAAGGCCTCCTGTTAAGATTGTGGTATTGGATATTAGATCTTTCATGTCCATTAACATTTGTCTTATATAACTTTGTACTCCCATGTTGGGTGCATACATATTCATGAGAGTTATCTCTTCGTCTTGATTTTTTCCCCTAACCAGTATGTAGAGGCATTCTTTATGTCATTTTATCAAACTCAGTTTAGACTGTCTGCAAATAGGATTGCTATCCCTGAGTTTCTTTGAGTTAAGTGCATATCTTGTATATAACATATTGTTGGATTTTGCTTCCTTATCTACTATGACAGTCTATTTCTTTTAATTGCAGAATTGAGTCCATTTACATTGATGGTTATAATTGAAATGTATTGACTTATTAGTGACATGTCTTTCACTTACTAGTGTTTACTCCTTTTCTCCTGTTTCATTGGTCCCCCTATTTGGTGGGTTCTTTTTGGTCTCATTTGTAGAGTTCAAGTCATTTTGGTCTCTCTCTAAGATATTTCTTGTTAGTCTGTGTAGGGTTGCCTTTGACATCATGAAATTCTTTAATTGTTGCTTATCGTGGAAGTATTCCACTTCTCCCTCATACTTGAAAGAGAGTTTTGAGGGATGTAGCAGTCAGGGATGGAATTTGTTTTTATGAAGGACTTGAAACACTCTGTTCCATGCTCTTCTTGACTTCATAGTTTGTGAAGAGAAATCTGCTGTTATTCTGATGGGTTTTCTTTTAAATGTGATCTATTTCTTTTCTCAAGTGGCCTTTAGTATATTCTTCTTCTGCTGGATTTCTGGGATCTTGGCTATTATATTTCTGGGTGTGTTTTTAGTCAGGTTGATCTTATTTGGAGTTCTGTATGCTTCAGTTAACCGAATGCCAGATTTTTGTCTCATATTTGTGAAGTTTTCTGTTATTACTTCTGTCCATATTCTTTTTATGTTATTTGTGTCTACTACTTCTTTGTTGTTGATTCCTATTAATTTCACGTTGTTCATTCTTGCATCATCTTACAGATATTGAATTATTTTTCCTGCATCCTGTTTGTTTTTAAGAGATCCTTTCTTACTTTTTCACTAGTTGCAACTGTGTCTTCAAGATCTGAAACTCTATCTTCATTTTCATTCATACGGTGTTGCCAGCTTGTGAATGAGATTTTATTTTCTTCTATATCTCTTTGGACCTCTTTCATGTGATCCATTTCTTTCTTATATTATTCATTCAAGGATTCCATCATTTTTCTAACCTCCTCTAATTTTTTTTATAAATGTCTTCTTTAGAGGCATTTATTAAGTCTTTCATTATAGTTATTCTTTCTTTTTCTACTTCAGAGGTTGTTTCTATTCTCATTTTCTCTCTGTCTTTCTGCAGTTGTTCTTCTACTTCAGATGCTATTAATTTAGACATGATGTTTTTTCCTTCAGAGGTTATTTCTTATCTGATTCCCTCTATACTTTTCTGCAGCTGTTTTGTTTGTTTGTTTCTTCAGGTTGTAGTAATTTAAAGATTTTTTTTTTTTACTTGAGAGGTTATCTACAGTCCGAGTTCCTCTATATGTTTTTGCATTTATTTGTTTACTTCAGCTGCTACTAATTCAGAGATTTGGGCTGCATCATTCCTGCTTTCTTCTATGATAGTGTCTCCTGTATTTGTTCCAGGTGGGCTGGTGACCTAAGATTGCATTTTGCTCCTTGTGTGTATCATTTTGTATAGCATTGACCTCTGGTGCAGAACTACATGCCTGCAAGTCAGTTGGTTATGGGGTTGGGGCCACTGTGTGCAGGTCAATTGAACCTATGGAGCTGATTAGTCATGTCTGTGTTGGTTGTTGGGTCAGATGAGTTTTTGGTGGACCTGGGGAGGTCTCACTCACTCAGTAGGCCTGTCTGCTGGGTGGGCCAAGCTTCCCATAGGCCAGAGGAGGTCTCATGTGGCAGACCTGGCTGCTGGGTCAGCTCCAAGAGGTGGTTTTAAGACTAAAACTAGTATATGGATAATTCTGCAAAGTTAGTTTGGGGCAGTTTGTAGACGACCTCATTGAAGAACGAATTTCCCTTGTCTAGTAGTAGTTATAAACTCTTGGACTTTATTGGCAACAGAGGACTGTCTTGCAGAGATAAAAATGGGAAACATGCTAGAGAGGTGGCTCAGGATGTATGTGGAATGTGGCAAGTAATGAGCAAAACGTCAGAGCTGAAGCCGAGCTCTCAAGGCAGGAGAAAGTCTAGAGAGGGAGCAATGATCCTGGGACACAGGGAAGATAGTGCAATTCTGAGGCATCTGTGGATGAACTGAATGAGAGAAAAAAGAAAAGGACAGAGAAAAAGAAAATGTAATTAAAGACCTAGACTCATAAGGCGTGAAAGTAAGGAGCAAGTGTCTTAGCCCATGTAACTTATAAGATCAAAAATTGATTTCATCACTGATCTGAAGACTGAGAGTCCAGTATCAAGTGGGCTAGCAAGTTTGTTATCTGGGACGTGTCCAGTCTCTATTTGAAAGGTGCTACTTTGAATATTGTATTCTCCAAAAGAGTGTAGTGCTTTGTCTTTATATGACAGAAGACCAGAAGAGCTGGGAGAACTCACTTCCAATTTTTGCTAAGGCTTTCATCCCACACAAATGTAGTACCCTCAGGCCCCAGTCAGCTCTTGAAAGTCCCAAATTATAATAGCATTACATTGGCAGTTGAATTTCAACAGGCTTTAGAAGGTGAACATTCAAAACAACATATCACTCCAAAAGAAATGATTACCATCAATACATCAACCAATAACAAATGCTGGTGAGCCTGTGGGGGGAAAGGAAAGCTTCTTCTCATTCATGGGAGTGCAATGAATACAATTACACTATGGAAATCATGTGTGCATGACGCAATTGCTATGGAAATCAGTATGCCAATTCTTCAAATAATTAAGAATAAGAAAATAAAATAACAATTCAAATTGCATTTGAGAGTCAGCGAAATGGTTCAACGGTCTAAAGCACTTGCTTAGGCAAGCTTAGGCATCTGCAAGGATCATGCTTCAACCCCTGGCACCACATGCTGCACCAACTCCACCCCCAGGGCAGGCTGAGCCAGCCATAATACATATAAAAAATGAAACTGTATTTGACCCAGCTATTCTCCTTCTAGTTATCTTCCCCAGAATTTTAAAAACATCATAACACAGTCATTGGACTGGGGAAATAGCTCAGTGGCACAAGTGCCTGCCTGGCAAGTGCAATGTATTGAATTCAATTCCCAGTACCAAAAAATAGAAAAATGAAAAAACATCATAACACAGTCATGTATTCATATCTATGTTTACATCAGCACAGATTATAATAGCTACATAGCTTATATGATCATCAACAGATAAATAAATAAAGAAAATGTGGCACATAATTATAATTTAGTATTGATAATTTGGAAAGATAAGTGTGATGCATTTGTAGGAAAGTGTATGTATCCTGAAGCTATATTGTTAAGTTAATTAAATTAGACATCAAGTGCAAACATTGCATGCTTTCCCTTATAGGAAAAATATAAATGAAAGTATGAAATAAAAGACAATAGGTGTCTTGGTTCTCACTTACTCTTCTTTCACTGCTGGGACAAATACTCAAAACCCAAAATGAAGGAAGTAAAGATTTATTTAGCTCACAGTTATTGAAGGTTTCAGTCCATACTTAGCTGACTCCAAGGCAGAGAGCAACCTTTCATGGCAGTAGCAAAAAGCAAGGGAGCAAAGGAAGGGCCTCAGCTCAGGTAGCAGCTAGTGAATTTCCCCAATTCACACTGTAGGGCAAATTACCTGCTCCAGGGCAGGTGCAGCATCCACACCCATAACACCCATATTGATCAGTCAGGAACTCCAGAAACTATTCCATAACTGCATGAGGCTTGGGGTTGGGGGGGTACACTTACAGACAAACTATAACATTTTACCCTTGACCCCTAAAGACTCATGCACATCCTTTATGCAAAAGACATTTTAGTCTGTCTCTAAGAGTTTCCAAACTCCTACAGTTGCAGCATTGCTGAAAAGTGCAACTTGCAAGTCACCTCCAAGATCCAAGGCAAACTCTTAGCTGTCAACCCCTGTATAAATGAAGTTAAACATTGCCAACATTCAAAGGCACAAATAAACATCACCATTCCAAAAGGTGCTCACAGAAGGATACAAAGCATTGGGACCAAAGCAAGTCCAAAATCCAGAAGAACAAACATTAAGTACTATAAATACAAGTGGGACATCTGAAGAAATCTGTGGCAAATTTTGAGTTCCATGTGGCTCTGTCTTTATGGCACTCTTGGTGGTAGCTCCCATGGCTTCTATCTGAGGCTGGTTTTGCTCCCTCTTTGCAGTTTCCCTTAGATGGTCCACGTTCCTGGCTTTTCCAACTTCTGAGATTTCTACTTAATTAGGCTTCTCACAGCTTTATATACTGCTCCCTCTGAAGCACACGGCTTGGCCTCCCAGGCCTTCTTCTGAAATCAAGGTGGAATCCTTCTTAACCTCAGTACTCCTGCATTCTCAATGCACCTAAAACCATTGCCTCATGGATGATGCCAAAGTATGCAGCCAAACCTTTAGTGAAGCTTCCTTCTCTTTTTGCTATAGGAGTTGAGTGTCTAGGTCACTGAATACTCTGACCATGATTCTGAGGAATAAATTCTCCATGCCAGCACCATTCTGGAAACTGTGTGGCCACTGCTGCTATTCTGAAACATGGGGCTCAGCCATGATCCCCTCAAGGCAAAGTCCCTGACCTTTGAAATTCTGAGACTGCAAATGGTGGAGACCTGCTGCCTCCTGTAATGTGCTCATGCTATCCTTTTAATTCTCTTGTTTCTTCTAGGCAATGGAGATCCTCTCAGCTCTATATTTTCAGTCCATAACTTTATTGGAGCTTCCTTTTTGGCCAAACTCACAACATATTAAATCATCCTTCTGGGTTCTACGCTCTTGATTCTCAACACAAATCTGGCTAAAAACCCCCAACAACAACCATATTGCTGGCCCAATATTTGGCTGCTTTGAAATATTTTGAAAGATTAATCAGTCCACCATGCTTAATTTCAGTCTCAGGAAAAGTCTCTGGACATGAGAAAAATGCAGACAAACCTTTTGCCAAGCCAAAACAGACATTGTCTGGAATAAAACAACCAACACAGTCCTTCTTCCCAGCAGAAATTTCCCCAGCCTGGTCTTTACAGGCAGGATTTCTTTCAGCATTCTGATTTTCTGAGCTCTGACCGGAATCTCTCCTCCTGAAGAGCTGAAGGTGTTCCAGCTCTTCACTAGTAGGTGACCTCTCCAAACTTTTCCTATCTCTTCCAATAAGCCATTCCTAAAAACTTGTAATCCACATGATCAGATTTAACCACAACAAGGACCCGATTTCTCTAGTGCCAAATTCTGCCTCAGTTATTCTTCTGTCATTGCTGGGACAGATACCCAAAACACAAGATGAAAAAAGAAAAGATTTATTTAGCTCACAGTTACTGGAGGTTTCAGTCTATACTCAGATGGCTCCAAGGCAGAGAGGAATATGGCAGAGAACATTTTTCATTCATGCTGGTGGGAAAGAGTAAGAGAGCAAAGGGAGAGGTCTCAACTCAGGTAGCTATCTAGCCTCTTTCCTCAACTCACATTGTAATACAAATTATCTGCCCCAGGGCAGGTGCAGCATCCACACTCATAATAATCAACCACAAATTTCAGAAACCTTCCCATGACTGCATGAGGTGTTGGGAGGACAACTAGACATACAAACCATAACAATATAGAAATGAAAAACAGGAAATTATTATATTCTGAATATGTTTGTGCTATCAGTCTCTAGTTTCACTTCAGTATGGGGTAAGAGCTCACTTTACAAGACTTCTATTTCTTTTCATGTATTAAGATCCTATTATTGCTAAGAGTATGGTCTATGTTATGATTTATGTCTAGATGTTGGGTCCTTATTGTGGCTAAACCTGGCCATGTGGATTATAAGTTTTTAGGAATGGCTTATGGGAAGAGACAGGAAAGGCTGGAGTGGTCGCCTACATGTGGTCATGGGGGCTGGATTCTAGAGTTTGTGATTGATTCATATTCCAATGCTCAGATTATAGATGTTAATGCTATACCTTCCCTAGTGCAGGTAGCTTAAATACAATATAAAGTATAGGAAAAAAAACTCTCTGTTTTTGCTCTTGTTGCTTTTACTGTCTTCCACTGTCATAGACTATTGCTCTCTACTATGTGCTACAGTGTCTTGGAACCAGCTGATTATGTACTGAAACTGCCGCTGTGAGCTAAATAAATATTTCTTTCCTTAATTTTGGGTGTCAGGTATTTTGTCCCAGCAATGGGAGAAAAGTAACCAATAGTCTATTTTGAGTAAAAAATAAAATAAATTGCTAGGATAAGAAAATCTATAAAGATAAAGAGCAATTCAGTCATTGCCTAGATTTTTTTTTTTTTTTTTTTGAGAGGGGGACAGGTAGAATGTTGTATCCTTGGATAACAAAGGCAATCTAAATTTGACGATAATTATACAATTGTATAATTATCAATATGCTAAAATGTAGTTAATTTTAGGGTTCTAAATTTTATAGTGTATAAATTTTAGTTCAATAAATGTATTAATTTTTATTTTTTTAAAAACAAGGTTTGGGATATATATAGCCTAGCAGCAAAAGTGTCTGTCTGACAAGCACTAGGTCTTGAGCTCAATCCTAACACAGAAGAAGAAGAAGAAGAGGAAGAAGAAGAAGAAGAAGAAGAAGAAGAAGAAGAAGAAGAAGAAGAAGAAGAAGAAGAAGAAGAAGAAGAAGAAGAAGAAGAAGAAGAAGAAAAAGAAGTAGAGGAAGAATTATTTTGTAATTAAGGAGCACCCATTTGCTACAGGTTTCAGATAAAATCAGGAAAACTGAAGAGACTTGTGAATGAGGGAGACTGAGATTCACTAGTGGGGTAAGAGACAAGACCAACGCTATTGTTTGAGGAGCAGGTAGGTCAAGAGGGGGCCATGGAATTCCAGAGGAGAGGGTGGAGATTTAGTGACTGAATGTGAGCAACCTTGTACCTCCCAACCTTAAGTCAGAAAGAATAGCACAAAAAATGCATCTACCATTCTCTGCCTTTGCATCAGTCACATAGACTTTTTGGAGCCAGGAGCTGAATAAGAGGTCGTAGGAAATTACCACTATAATGAGTCCACTGGGTGCTAGACTCATAGTACACATTTTATTAACTTTAACATACTAGATTCTTATAATTACCCCTTAAGGTGAGTTGACCATGGTTGCCATTTTGCATGTGATAAAACAGGGTTCTCCAAGGACAGTGACATTGGAAACACCACTCAACCCTACTGAAGTCTGTCTCCAAAGCCCACATGGGGTGTATTTTCATTATCAGTGAGCTTGAGGGCTTTATGGTTTAGAACAAGTATCTCAAATAAAAGCACAAATCATTCATTCTTGGAGACAAGAAGAGTCAATGGCCAAGACAACCAAAAGACTAAAAAATGTATATTAACAACATGCTAGGTCCTGATTACTGGGTAGGCACTTGTATTAACTGATGCCCTAGACGTCAACATGCATTTACAGCATCGTTTGCTTATGCAGTGATAGTCTTCACTGTGAGTTCAAGGGCTCTTTCAAATTCATTCCCATTCTTTATCTTCTTTGTCTTTCTAATGTGGAGCACTTCCAGTTTTAACATTCATCCAACTCAGTGCAAAATTCCAGGTTTATAGTAATGTCATTTGGGAAAGAGAAAAGATAGAGAAGGAAAAACAAGTAAGAGGGGGAAAGAAAATGAAAGAACACACTACCTTTGGGTTTCCCTTTGCTGAGTAAGACTATGGAACCAAGTACGCTCTTCCTGGTGCTTTTTGAATGGTAGAACATATGAGAATACAAGAAAGACTGGGAACCTATGAGCTTTATTTGATACACATTGTGTACATTACACAGTGTCCCAAAGCTATGTGATCTTCAGGTTAAAAATCCTTAGAATGTATCACATGCCTTGCAGATACCACTCCCAGATGCACTGAACTGGCCACTGAGTCTAGGTATGGTGGTGCACGCCTGTAATCCCAGTGCTGGTAAGGCTGAAAAGAGATCACTATGAGTCCAAGCTGTGTGGTGAGACGCTGTACAAAATACGTACATTTAAAATAAAATAAAAATCATTAGGATGGATTGCTATGTTCCTTAGAGCTCTGTGAAATCAACCTCACTATAAATTGAGATTGATCCTCTTTTGTTAATACCAAATTCTGGTTTTAATTTGACAAAATGGTGGGAAAATAGTAACTTCTTTTGTTTGTTTTGTTTTGTTTGTTTTTTGTTTTTTGGTGGTTTTTTTTTTGTTTGTTTGTTTGTTTGTTTTTGAGTCACTTTACAGTTTAGGGTAGACTTATAATCACCTTGCAGCCTCAAACTTGAAGAGAACCTCTGGCCTCTGCAGCCTGAGTGCTGCGTTTATAGGTAGACGCCACCACGTCTGGTTCACCTATTAATACTGATAGTTGGCTGCTTACTTAGCAAACTCTGGTGAAAATCTAAGAGATTCTGAAATAGTGTTAAGCATATAGCTACTATTCCAGGTTTACTATAGGAAAGCTTCAACTCCCTTAATACCAAGACTCCACAGAGTAAACCTCCAACAGCCTGCAAAGCTCTTCCACACTTTAGACTGTCTCCGCTTCCTCCCCAACTCCACACCACAGTTCCAAGCAGAGGGGCAGTTCTATGTTCTAAAGAAAAATGTTTATGGTAAAATGAAGGGGACAATGACTTTTCCCCTAAATTACTTTTCCCCTTATTTTATGGTCTGCACGATAATCACAAAGCAAGTTCTCTTGTCAGAGTGGCATTTCCATGGTGACAGGCAAGGTCAAGGTTAACAAATCAGGAAGCTGAGAACCCTCAGCCACTGAGTAGATGTGAGGGAAGGATTGCTAGTCGTAGTGTCGCAGGGCACCCAATTTGAGAGCCCCCTCTTTTGAGTGGACCCCAGAGTCTGACTTGTGCCTTTCTAGGTGGACAACCCGACAGAACTTGAGTGTAATAAAAGCTCCATGACGTCACTCTATGAAGACATTGTTGTGCCTTTATCGTAAAGGCCAAGAGCTGATGTCTTTCATGAGGAACAATGCACAGATTGTTGGAATATGTAGGTGCTCTTTGTATTGGCACCAGAATCTCAGAGATATAAAGTTTTAGAAGACAAAGATACTTTAGAAAACACAATTTAATCTTTAGGGAAAGAAAGAGATCCTAAATTAGTTCTGACTATCTCAGGGCAGGCCAAGGAGATGAATTAGTTAAAAGGAAGGAAGAAGCATACAGTTTAAATTAAATTTCAAGTGGCTCAAAATTCTCTAATGCCTAATTCAATTATTTTGCCTACCACCAAATGCCCTGGCTTTATTCTTTTAGCTTCTGTTCTTGTGTTTTTATGTGAGTAGAGTGTGGGTATGATGTCATAAATAGAGAATAGAGGAAGAAAGAGCTGAATCAAGGTAAGCTCCAAGAATCTGAAAAGTCATTGATTCAAACTTTGGGTCTGAAGGGCAATTATTATAGGGTGTGTCTAGGTGTCCCCGCAAAGCCTCATGCAGTCATGGGACAGGGACTTCAAGAATTTGAGATTAACTCATGATCAAGGCCTGGATTATAGGTCTCAGTACTGCTGGGATTATGGTGCGAGTACTATACCCAGCCTGGGACATATAGCCTGGATACAGTTTGAGGGAGACAGATTTCCTCCCTGTAGCCATGGTTGCTGCTACTCCTCCATTTTGACCCTTTCTCTTTGCTCCTACCATGAAAGGTTGCTCTCTGCCATGTGCCAGTCCACCTTGGAGCCAGCTGAGTATCGAGCAAAACCTCCAGCAACCATGAACTAAATAAACCTTTCTTTCCTTCATTTTGGGTGTCGAAGTATTTGTCCCAGCAAGGAGAAAAGAGTAACTGAGACAGCAATAATGACAGAAGATGCCCAAGATGAGATAGCAAAGACCTGTGTATTACAGGGTTGTGGTAAAGGCAATTTAGAAATTGACAACGCTTCTCATTTTAAGTAGTATTAATGGATATTTAGGAGTCCTGTACCTGAAAGACATAAACATTCCTTACACACATTGCCTCCAATGAGTATCCCTCTCAGTTCCAGTCCTCTTCCTCTATCTCTAATTTCCAGACACTTGAGACACGCCTTCTTGGTTCTCCTCCTTCATCCCCACATTTGGTTAATAGTAAGGCCTACTAAGTCTCTATCCTAAATACACTTGAACTATTTTATCTCCTCCCCACTCAACCTTTTGCTGTCTGGTTGTCATTATTTCCTTAACAAATGATATCAAGTTTATTCATCATTATTATAATAGAATAATTGATAGTTTACATAAAATATTAAGCATAGAGTCTTGTTGATAGCAATAAATAATACTTTTTATTATTTAATATTATTCATTTTTTATCAAGCCTTGATGTCTGTGAGCATGTTCATATTTAGAAACTAACAAATGGCAAGAAAAATATGAAATACTCAACATCTACATGTATTATAGACTTCTTAGTATATTTTCTGCTCTGAATCCTTTGATGCTCTTGAAGAACAAAAAAATGATCAGCAGTGACCCTTGTACTGTTATTGACTTGGTATAGTAAAGGTCTAAGATTATGCTATACATTAAAAAAAATATTTCTGCCAACAAATCATTTAAACTTCAGCCACACATTAGTACTCCCAAGACAAGATAAATCTCAGTTGGTAAACAACTTTCAAAGGCATACTTATCTTAGCTAATTCTCTACCTCACTTTGAATGCAGTATTAATTATTGAAATGAACCCTGAAAGTATAGCCTTTGAACATAGTACTAAGTGGCAAAGGTCTCCTTGTAGGAGTAACTCCCTCTGTTAAGCTTGGGAAAGCAAGTTAACTATGTCCAAGTTTCAAGATGATACAAGTTCACACAATGTGACTCGCGATTTGAAGTACTTACTATAGGGGAAAACAATTAGCTAAACTGTTTAGCAAGACCTTTAAACTGATTTGGCCATATACTTAACACAAATAACTTTTCTTCTATGAGAAATTGAAACATGAAAGCAATGTTAATATTCCCTCTTTGAGTTAGAGCTAAGGAATCATTGTAGATTTAGGATTTACAATGATCTCCATAGTGTCTTAGTCTCAATTAGCAGAACTAAAGGATAAAAATAAGTCACAAAACTCTATTTTTATAGACAATGCATTTTTTACTTCACAAGAAAAAATGGCCCTCAGAAAGCTGATGCAGGAGGATTCCTGCATGTTTAAGGCCAGCCTAGAATATATAACTGAATTCAAGGCCAACCTGCACTACATACTGAAATCCTGTCTCAAAAAAAAAACAGAAAAAAAGAAGAAAGAAAGTAAAAAAGAGTAATCCATGTTGAATATTAATACAAGTTTTGCATTATTGCTTGATTACATGAAGCAAAATTACAGGCATAAATTATTATTCTCCCACATTCAAAGTGATTGGAATATATTTATTGTCAAACCATAACCTCTGTGTTTCAAGATCAGCATGTATATTTGTAAAACTATTCCAAATTCATAAGGTGCAAGTTAAGAAAAGTATGAATTACAAGACAGATTAGTTAGGAACAGATTAGTTATTAGCAAAAAATATCTAGGTTATAAAAAAGTTCGCCAAGGGGCTAGGAATTTGGCTCAGTGGTAGAATGCTTGCCTAGCAAGCTGGAAGCCTTGGGTTCGGTCTTCGGCACCAAAAAATTAAATTAAATTAAATTAAAAAGCTCACCAAAAATGCTTTTAAATTTAAAGCTTCCAGAGTGTTTGAAACTATCAAAAGAGTAGGAGACAGCCCCAAAATGAGAACAATGAGGCTCCAAGTTGAAGATAATTTTGTAAATTAAGAAAACCAGTTTGAGTTTACAATGTAAGTTAATGGGAAATATGATTGTTTTACCAGATATTAATTTCTATAGCAGATGGTATAAAATCTAGTGAAAGGAAGTGCATAATTCTTTACATTGCAAATTATATCTTTAGAAGAATTTGCCCCATTGGAAAAGAAAAAGCAGATCTAGTCAGGACACAAGCTAAGCAGATACAAGACATCTTTAGCTAAACTATAATGTAGAAACATTTCAACAATAATTGTTTATTTCTACCATATCTTGATTCACAAAAATAAGATGAATATTTAAGTGTACAGAGCCTAAAAAACTACAGCTTTAGAGTAAACCATTTAATAAATTCCTTCTAAATTAATTTGATTGTTGGTGATTAAAAGAAAATCAGACTATAACCCCCAGGACCCACATGCAGGTATGGCACAGGAGCAATTGCTTAGTAAGGGCAGATTTTATGGTCTCTAAAATCAATTCTAGGGTAAATTAAATATATAATACTCATTAACTCAGTTGACCACACCTGAGTCCCTCATGTAGCTGATAAAATATATATTAGTTCTTTACCCTTGAGATACATAAAAATATTGCTCTTTATTGCTTACCCTCTGCCATTCTGAAATGTTGACCATACTTGTAAGAAATATAATTTGATAAGATATTGAATTATTAACCTACTGTACCTTGGATTGGCCAAAAGGTAAGGACAATGGCTGGTGTGCTATGCCTACAGTGTAATAGGGATCACTGATGTATATAGAATGCATAAATTAACAGCTGTAGTTAAATTAATAGCCAACACCTATAATGTCTGAGTATGACATGGAAAAAGCTAACATACTTTTTCAGCAACAGGATCTGAGATGACTATTTTTGATCCAGTAAAAATGTATATACAGTGCCATCTAAATCATTTTTCAGGGCTGGCATTTTTCAGCCGTCTAAAGCACCTGCTTAGGAAAGCTTAGGCCACTTGCAGGAACCACGGTTCGATCTCCAGCACCACGTGCTGTGCCAGCCCCACCTCCAGGCCAGGCTAAGCCGGCCATAACAGAAAGAAAGAAAGAAAGAAAGAAAGAAAGAAAGAAAGAAAGAAAGAAAGGAAGGAAGGAAGGAAGAAAAATCTTAAATCATTTTTCAGGTCTAACACATGTGAGAGTTCAGTATTGACTACTTTGATAAATTAATGAGCTACTAATTCAGTAAAATGGTGAATTTATAGAACATAACTATCATGGATCCTAAGGATCACCTTTATGTTTATATGTGTAGAACCTATGTGTGTGCATATGTGTAAAATATTTTATGCTAATTTACTGAGACCTTAAAAGTTTAATTCTGTATCAGTTAGTAATAAATGATTCTTGGAGGAAATTATCACTCCATTAAATAGAACACCAGATTTTTAACCACAAGATGACCAGAAAAAGCTGAATATGAGCCACCACAATCCAGTTAGATGCAAGGAATTTGAGAACTCTTTTTTTAAAACAACAATTTAAATTTATTGGTATAATTAGATACACATAATCATGACCACATTCTTCATAGGGAACTAGTGCCTCTCCATGCTATATCTTGAGTCTTCTTTTTCACATTTTCCTCTCATCTTTTCAATCCTTCTCCTTACTTACAAAGGTTTAATTCCATTTTATTCCCATTTTATTGTTTCTTCTTTTCCTTTCCTTCCCCATTTCTCCTCCTACCTAGCCCCTCCCCATTTGGATCAACTTCTTCCTATTTCACACTATCTAGACCCTAAGGGACATTCTGTCCAACCTTGGCCACCACAGAGAATAAGATTAGAGCTACTCCAGTCATCCCTACTTGACAGTTAATCAGTGTCACAGATGAGAATAATATCCTGTTTCCTAGTCTAAGGCCTGTTCTGCTGCACATGCTTTTTTTATTAAAGCAATTAACTATGAATATGAACAATTAAAAACGACAACTTTATCTTTAAAATTTAAATTAAATTTATTTTTAGCTCAAATAAGTCAGGCACATATTTAAATATCACATTGCTTCTCTGGCCAGAGGAAGAGAAAGAGCAAATAAGGACCAAAATATATAATAGGTATTGAGAAATGGAAAGAAAATGTTCCAATGGAAAAGGGAGCAGGGGGGAGGGAGGAAGAAAAGGAAAAGAAATTAAAACAACAAATAGAAGAGAAAATAGGGGCTGGGGAGCTCGCTCAGTGGGATCACTGCTTGCCTGGCAAACATAAGGTCCTGAGTTAGCTTCCTGGTACCACCAAATAAATAAATAAAATAGAGGGATAAATGGAAACAAAACTTTTTTTAAATAAGAGAAGAGGAATTAAAGGGAAGGAAAGGGATTAAGGGGGAAAAGAATAATAAAGATATATTATGTACAGGTATAAGTTCCCAATGATGAATGTGATCACTGTGTACATCTAAAATGTAACAATAAAATTTACAGAAAAATGGAGTGCCTAACCCTAACACTAGCCTTAACCTGAAACCCGGCCCTAACCCTAACTGCATCACTAACCCTAACCTAACAATTCCTCTAACCCCAACTTCACTGTAACTCTGTATCTAATTCATAAACCTAACCCTAGCCCTATCCCTAACACGAATCCTACCAATAACGCCAATCTCCACCTAATCCTAACTCTTAACCTAGCCCATAATGCTAACCCTAATCCTGGCCCAAACCCAAACACTAACCTTAACACTAACACCAACAATATTTGGAAAACACAATTAATTAAATTAGTTTTAGCTGATACTTGTGTTATGCTTTAATTGCTTCTGTGAGTTGACTACTCTTCCAGATTCAAGATGTTTTGAAACTATGGATCAGAGCAAATACAGCAAACTAGAAGGTTCCGGGAAGCTCCTAGCCGGGAACTGCTGCAAGAAGATAACACAAAACTGACAGGTGCTTCACTCCCACTCAGGCGGTGGCAGGGAGAAGCAGAGAATTCAGCCAGGTTTGCTGGAAATGCAGTGCTAGTGTGCGGGCGGTAGCCCTGACTCAGTCAGTTTGACTTGCTGTTTAAAGGTATGAAGCCAAAAAGAGTTGGACCAAATATTTTTTTAAAAAGAATCCGTTTATCATCTAGACACCAAATTCTTGGACACATTTCTGGAATGAAACTGTTGTTTGGAATGTAATCATGGTCTATGTCAATATTTACCCAGGCATCAGCAAATCTCACAGCCTACACACTCCCATGCTTCGCAACAGCAGCTAAGTGGCATTCTCACGTTGGCACCAATGATGGAGAAAAAGCTTTAGCCCTAAGAAAAATATACTTAACTGAATGTTAATTTCTTCCAAACATCATTTGTTGCTAAATAATATAGAATGAAGCCTTCAACATCTCAGTAAATTAGCATAAGACATTACGCACTTATGCACACACATAGATTCTATGCATATAAGCATAGAGGTAATCCTTATTACCCATGACAGTTGTGTTCTACAATGTTTCCACCTTACTGAATTAGTAGCTCACTAGTTAATTAAATTAGTCAATACTGAACCATCGTTCTCAGTAGGGTTAGGCTCCTATGTGCCTCCTGTGTCAACAGTGCAGAGATTCATTTTAGCTGCATTGGAGACACCTAGGTAAATGCTGTTGCTGCGTTGAGGCTAAACTTGCAGCCAGCAGCACTAACAGCAGCACATACCTGGATGAAGCTTATCCGGCATGCACAGCGTGACTTCCTGCTCTTCAGAGAATCGTGCTTGAGGGTCGCTTCGAACAATGAGACCATTAACGAAAAGCAAACGCAAAGAACATAGTACTAGTAGGTTACGAAAAGGAAATATGGGGCTAACATGTGCTGAAACAAGATGGCAGAACATGGCCATGTCTGATCTCAGCCTTGCAGCAAGTGTGTACACAGGTGACAAGCTTCTCGTTCCTCATCTTATGGCTGTGAGTGGCCATCAAAGTCTCATGACTATGGACTTTAGGGTTACAAATAAACGTTAACATGGAAATAGGAGTTCACAAATCCAGAGTATGTAACTAATTAGTATCAACTGAGCACAAATAGTATATGAATATAGATATATACTTATGTGGACATTTCTCTGGTAAGCTGATAAGTTTGGTCCAAGGCTCCTCACATTTGGGACTGTTTGCAGCCATGAAGTTGTTTTAAAAATGGGACATAGTCTGTTATTCCTGTACAGCAAACTGAACACTTGCACAGCCCTGCCTTTGGGGGGGGCAGGTAAAAGGCAACAAAACTTTCATCTTTCTTGCTTCTGCAGATTGTTTGAGCTGCAATTTTCCTTGAGCTCCCCAAAGACTACCTTAGTTTTATTTGGTATTCTCAAGAAGAGGAAATGCTAGGGTCTTTATTTTTTGCAGGTTGAAGGAAATCTGAGAGAGAGAAAAAAAAAAAAACTTTCTTCTTTCTGGAGTAGTGAAGAGCATGTGCTTACAGCTTTGTCCTTGTCAAGAACTAACCATGGCTTTTTACATTACTTGGCCTGCATCCATGGGGACAGGGTGGGACATGTAGATATTTTGATCAGGTTGGGATATTCACATCTCCCTATTGCCTGGCTCTATATATTTCCTGTGTGATCCTCACCTATAAAATAAAGATAGCATTTATCTCACGGTATTGTAGAAAGTAGAAGCAATTTTTCATTTTATTCTTATCCTTAACAGAAGCAATAAGAATCATACATACCATAGTCCACAAAATAATCATACATACTAAACAGGAATAATCTATCAAATTCAACCACAAAAGCAACTGACAAAGTAAACAACTTCAGTCACACGGATGTTGGCTGTTGAGGTTACAGTATGGTGGCCCGTTATCTCTGCAGAACCTTGGCATGCTCCAGCTTGTGGCAGGACAGTCTATTGCACACTCTTGTCCTTATCACTGGTGGCTGTCAAAGCCATCAGCTGTTCCAGGAGCATGAACTGGTGAATCACCCTCTGCACAACTCTGGAGTTCAAATTCCATGTCACCAGCTCTGCAGAGCAGCTGATCTTAGCATGAATTATAGAGAAAGAGGGCTCAGTGCCAACAAGACCCTTCCACATTGCTTCTCTCAGTTCCTCACTCTTCTTGCATTTGTCCATTTTTCCTGCTTTTTCCATCCTTTTGATATCTTCCAGCTAAGGCATCCTCATCTGCTCTGTCTCTACAACAGAAAGAATGCAAAAGATGGAAACCAAAGAGTTGTGCTAGAAAAGGAATTTGCCTGAACAAGGCAGAAATAGACAAATCAATGTATTATATGCTAATATACTATGCTGTTGTGTGTAACCTAGAGTATATAGAGAGTGAGCAAGACATTTCCAATAAACATTTATCAGACAGTAGAAGATTGCATTACATGAAGTCATGTTCTCTTACACAGAAAATAAGATGAATCTACAAACAAAATGGGCAGCATCTTTGTGATAATGAGCTTCCTGTCATTTATGATGATCTAGAAAAGCAAAGTGACAATATGCTCCCCGTGTACCCACAAATTCTGGTCCATTTCCTCACTGAGTTGCTCATCTGCCGTGGAGCATCTGTGGTTGGTAGTCACTGCAGAAGCACTGTAGTCTTTGCTTTAGGGAAACTCGTTGTCTCCATGCATCATTTAGATGATGCCTTTAAGGATTTCTAGTATTTCCTAACAGAGTTCTATAATATCTGGAGCTATATCGGGGCAGACACTGAGCAGCCATTCAGGAGATATACTGGTTGCTTAAATATTGCAGTTGCTCCATAACAATCAGTAAGCAATCAGCACAGACCTCGTCAGGTGCCCAGCTGCTAGCAGGATCCAACCATTGAAAAGAGTGAACACCTGCCCTCAGAGGGGAACTTCCGGAGCAACCTTCCCCTGAACAGCCAGCCCAGACCACTGCTACAGTCTGCATTTTGAATGTCCCCCAAAGGCTCCTATGTTCACAGATGGGGATTTAGGACGGTGATTGGATCATGGGTGCATGACACCCATCTGTAGATCAATCTACTAAAGCATTTGGAGATCGATGTGCTGTTACAGATGGGATGGGGTCCAGAGAGACGTGGTCCCTGGAATGGTGGATCTTCCTGCCTGATTCTGCCCTTCCCTCTGCTTCCCAGCCACCGTAAGTTGAGCAGCTTCCCTCCACCAGACCCTTCCGCCATATTTGGACTCAGCTGCCTAGGTATTGAGACCTCTAAAAACCACGAATCAAAATAAAGCTCTCCTCTTTCAAGTTGTGTACGTTAGGCATATTGTCCTAGCCAGCCATGAGATAGTATCTAAGGTAACAATAGAATGATCTAGCAAGACCCTTTCTCAGAATAAAGCAGAAAGCATGGCATGAAGACCCTGGGTTGTTAAGTTCTTTTTTAAAAAAAATCCTCTCCTAGTTTATTCATTCCCAAACCATTTTAGAAAGAAATTCAATGAAAACAACAGAGTATTTTGCATGAATACACAGAAGAGACAACAATCATGTCCATATCCATATTACT
Source organism: Myocastor coypus (assembly GCA_004027025.1). Taxonomy (NCBI): domain Eukaryota; kingdom Metazoa; phylum Chordata; class Mammalia; order Rodentia; family Myocastoridae; genus Myocastor; species Myocastor coypus. The sequence goes on along the minus strand of PVJA010011047.1, from coordinate 15,404 downwards.
AAGAGGCTTAAGGATTCTTATATGAAACACAACACACATAGCTCAAAGATGTAGCTACTGAAATAAGACAGACCACAAAAACTACAGATGAACATGTCACTGCTTACTGTGGCATTACCACCTACAAAAAACTAAACCTTGAATTTGAACTAACCTATGTTTAAAAAGCGAAAACAGCAATTAACAGTTCCTTTATCACCCGGAGACCACATTACCCTCAGAAAGTCCCCTCTCCCAGACTGTTGGACCCCCAATATTCACTTGCTCATATGTATGCAAATGGTGGATGGTAAAGGCTTTCAGAGTGGACTGAAGGAATATCAAGTAATCCAGAGTGAGAAGAAAGAAAACCTCCCACTGTTTTATGGACTCGGCTGTTGGCAAGGAGCACTGGATTTTCCTACAGTTTTTCTTCTTTAATAAGAAGACACTTTAGTGAATGGTTTTGCTTCTGCTTAGTCTGAGTGGGAATGGGTCAACAGAAGCGGCTTAGAATTTGTCTAGCTTAAAAAATTATCTTCTGTGAATAGGGTTACACTTTGTAGAGCTGAGAGGTCCTGGGTGTCTCTTGTCTGCTTAAAAGCCAGGGCTGGGGCCATGGAGTAGACCAAGGATGGAAGAGAGGCTTGGCTCTGCAGCAAGCTCACCTGGGCAAAATGAGGAAAACCAGCAGAGCCACCTCCAGAGGCAGTGTGTAACAGCCCACAGCTTCCCTTTTCCACACTGACCTACATAACCCTCCAACTTTCAGTAAAGCTTTTTTTGTTGTTGTTTTGTTTTGTTTTTTTGGTGGGACCAGGGTTCAAACTCACGACCTTGCACTTGCCAGGCAGGCACTTGTGCCACGGAGATATCTCCCTGGCTCCCTTTCAGTAAAGCTTATTACACCACAGCCTTGCTTGGCAATCCCTGCACATGGTGGAGCAGCCAAGACAAATTCTCAGCTCAGAGAGCTAGGAAATGACCAAAGGGAACTGCCAGGAAATCTTGGCAGCTGATGCAGGAGACCACCAGGGGGCCCCAGTGAGTCTTTCTGAGGTGAGGGCTGAAGCACTTGGGTTTGAAAGTCTAGAAAAGTTGAGGAAACCCAACTCACCTTAAAGATAGTCCAATATGATTTATAAATATGAAGTCACAGTAAGCCGTGATTATTTTAGGAAGTTGCCTGTTGCATATAGCTAAAGTTTTACATGAAGATAAAAGTCCTTGGAAGTATGAATCAATCCCTCCCAGGGACTTGCTTTTGATTTTGCTGTTCTGTGACCCTCAGCCCAACACTTTTACAAACAGTACCCTCCTCCCCACAAGGAGTCATTGTGATCCTGTGTCTTAGGCCTGGCCAGTGGAACCTTGAACGACAGAATAGTGTAAAGCTCAGAGGCCAGCCATAGCTAAAAGAAAATCATTTATGCTACTTCTAACCACACAGGCAAATGCAATGTGTAGTCATTTTCTAAAATATTAAAAGTCATGAAAAGCCTTATAATGACCTAGAATTTCATATCTGAAAGTCACGTTGGTATATTTGTACATTTTTTATGAGCAGAATATATTTATTAGGGGAAAGAATGCTCCTGTCCAAGAGAGGGACAGGAGCAGGGTCCCGAGTGGGTGTCCCCCATTTGTACATTTTCTTCCTCACTTTTTTCTATTTGTTTTAAAAAACAAAAACAATATGATAATTACACATACTTATATATAAATGTGTGTGTTTACTTACCACATAATGAATATTTCCATCATTAAATGTCCTTTGGAAATCTAGTCATAAGTGACTACATAAAATTTCATTGTATTAAACTTATTAAATGATAGGTCATTTCTAGGTGTTCAGGTTTATAAATATATCCCTAAGACAATGCACTAATGTCATGAACTAGAAACTCATAGACTTGAAACACAAAGCCCTACAAGGATAAAAAAATAATATAAAAAGCTGCATATTACATTTTATAAACATTAATTTCACTTGCAGTCATGAAAAATTATTGTGAAACACCTGATGAAATTGGGTAAGGACAGAAAAATAAACAATCTCAAAAACTAGATAAAAGTACAAGTCAATACAGTATCTGTGAAAGGCAGTATAACAACTCCTATGTTATTTGTAATGCAGAAAATTATGAACAACCCAGGTGTCCATGAATTGAAGATTTGTTGGGTTTTTTATTTTAAAGAAGAAAAACAAAGCTCATAACAAAAACAAAGACAGAAACAAAGGAACATACAACAATACAAATAATTGAGAATTTCAAGACAAGAACAGAAAATTAGCAATGGTTGTTATACTATGTATCATTGTCAAATTTGTGGCTCAAATTAACAGATATAGGTATGTAAGATCGATCACATAAACATTAACTCTTCCTTTCAATAAACCTTAGTTTTTTGTTGTCCTTTTTACTTTTATTTTTAAATTTATTTTAAAGAGAGTATAATAATAATTAATGAGACATCAGAAATGATACACATGTAAAAGAATAAGATGAAAGGTATTCAACCACAGTTTTTATATTGCATGTTGCTGTCCTTACTGTAGTTGTTCAGACTGTAAATATTAGCATCCAGAGTTAGTCAAGGGAAAAATTTTAAATATTAACTGCTATTTTCAAAAAACTGATGGAAATTAGTGGCGCCATCATCTCAGCCATCCTGTAGCCACACTTCCATGATTTTTCTCCTTTCCTTTTGTCCTGTCTTTCCTTCTTTCCCTCATCTCCATTGTTTATTTCTTATGTTCAGTTTCTTTCCAATTTACTATTTCTGTTTTTTTTTTTTTTTTTTTTTTTTTTTTTTTTTTTTTTTTTTTTTTTTTTTTTTTTTTTTTTTTTTTTTTTTTTTTGCAGGACCGGGGTTTCAAACTCACAACCTTGCACTTGCCCAGCAGGCACTTGTGCCTTGGAGCTATCTCCCCAGCCCCTACTATTTCTGTTAATAGGAGATTTGATAAATTAACACAGAGGAAGATTATGGAGTCTTTAGAAAGGAGATCCTTAGAGATTATGTGTACATACTGACCTGGAAAGATGTCAGAATATAGTGTTATGAAGATAAAATTTACAGGGGCACAAGTGACTACCCGGAAAGTGCAAGATCCTGAGTTCAATCCCTGGTTCCACTAAATAAACAAATAAATAGATAAATAGATAGATAGATAAATAAATAAATAAATAAATAAATAAATAAATAGCTCTCCAGGGCCAAGGAGATAGCTCAGTAGAATAAGCGCTGGCCTGGCAAGTGCAGGTTCCTGAGTTCAAACCCTGCTAGAGCAAAAATAAAACTTAAAAGAATAATTCAAAAACATTTGGCTCTCTATACATGATTTTAATTTAATCTGGAGGACTGATTTGTTCCTAGATGGATGTGATTGTTGAAGGGGCTGGTGAGTTCACATAGTTATAGCCTTGCCTGTAGGAGCCCCATTTCTTACCATTCTATTCTGGCTATTGCTTTAACTTGCTCTGTTAAGTTCATAGAATAATGACATGATTCCATAACCATGGACACTCCACAACGTCAACAGACTCCCACAATCACTCATCTGCCTCTTTGTCTTGATTCTGGGTTTCCAAAGCCATTTTCATTAAAATGCCTTGATGGTTCATAGCACTGACTTGAGCACCCAGCAAATTTTCTTGTTTATTTGGGCGGGGCCTAGCACGGTCACTGATAGATTTTTGCTATTAAAAACAGAGTTAAACTTGGTGCCTAGATTCAAAATAATTAGTTTAAAGCAAATTATAGGCATTCTATAACAGTTATAATCACCCAGGGAGATTTTGTTGGCTGAAAGCAGTCACAGTAAAAAACACAAACCCTCACTGGCCAAGAATGCACGATGGCATCTGCTCTGAGAGTCAGCTTTGGCTGTTAGAGTGGAACTGTAGAGCAAGAGAGAAACAACTCACAGCATCCTGCAAGGAAGACATTTGGGAGAATATCGGAGAGACAAATAGTACTGTGTCAACCCATAACTAAGATAGATTAAATGTTTCTACGACACCATTTTTTGAAAAAAGGATTTCATTAACAATGTTAATATATATGAAAGGCTATTTGGAAAAACTTATACTAATCAATTAATGATAGTTATATGTGGAAGATGGGATTATGAAACAATTTTACTTTTTACATTATTTAATGATATACGATTTTAATATTTTAGAATGCACATGACTACTTTTTAAAGCAGAGGAAAGCAATAATTTCTAAAGATGCATTTGTGTAAATAAATTGTGTAAATATTTGTGCTGATTTCTGATTATTTTCTCATGACAGACTCCTAGCATCTCCTGTGAGTGGGATTTTGTTCAAGGGTTGGCAATGTTTAAGGCTCCTAAAAAACCAAACTATTGTTTTCTGGGATGAGACCTCTTAGCATCTCTATAAGCAGTTACTTATACAAGCATCAGCAAATATCTGTGAAGTAGCTCCTACTGCCCCTACTCTGCCTCCTGTTGGAGTTGCCATAGTGAACAGCCCAGATTTGATCTCTGCCTCCACAAAATACACCAGGGTTCATCAAATTGATATACAAGTTTTAACAACTGATAAATGCAATGAAGAGAAGTAAAAATGAACTGAGAGCCCATGGATGTGGGAGATGGGCAGAGGGAGTGGATCCCAGGAAGAGGCTGGCTCCAAAAGTGCCCTGGAAGGGAAGGACACTGACAGTGAAAGAGGAGCCAGTGGAGCTGGACTTCCAGCTGCACGGGGACAGTGGCGTGGGGTGACAGCCAGCCAGGTGTACAGCAAGCTCACTTAAGACTTTAGGACTCTGGATCACTGTTCAGCAAGTGTCATCCCCTAGTCTCCTGCCTCTCCACCTGGTGCACACTCTTCTTTCCTGCTCCTTGGTATTAGGTTTGGTCACTTGGCCAGTTGGTCCCAAAAACGATGAGAGACACTGCTACTGCTGTTCACAGAACTCCAGTGCTGAAGCAGAGCTGTGCGACCACCCCACAAGCCTGGGAGGCCTGTGGGCCTGTGATCAGAGTGGCAGGGGGTTTAGGGGATGGTCCCTTATGTGGCAGCAACTGATTGATACAGGCTATTTTCTCTGTTTTTTTGTTTTGTTTTGTTTTGTTTTGTTTTGTTTTCTGGTACTAGGGATTGAACCAAGAGCCTTCACTCTGAACAGTATCCCCAGCCTTCTTTTTATTTTTTGCTTTTTTATTTTGAAACAAAGTCTTACTAAGACATTAAGTTGCCCAAATTTGTGATCCTCCTGCCTTAGCCTCCTAATTACTGGGATTATAGGCATGAGCTGCCATGTCTGGCTGATACAGGATCTCAATTACACATTTAATAGGAATCTGAAAACATGTTTCAAGTAGAGAATTAATTAGATTAGATTTTAAAAAAAGAATGTTTGGCTATTCGGTGAAGTAGAGGTTAGAGGGTACAAGGGAGGCCATAGTAAATGAAGAGCGATGTTATGGCTAGAGTCTAAATGAAAGGAAATAGCAAAAACTCATTGGAGTTATTATGTACATTGTTTTAGAATTATGGAAATGGTAGATGACATTTTTTTAAAAATGTTTCCTTATCTTATTCACTTTATAAAATTAAAACTTAGAAACCCAATATGATCTTTAAATTTGGGGAAATCATTTTACTGACCTAGGAAGCCTTAAGTATGACAACCATTTAAAATTTTATATTTAACTTTAATTGACAAATAATAATTGTGTATATTAAGTGGTACGACGTGATCTATGGAAGGAACCTGAATATCCATCAATGGATAAATCGATAAAGAGAATATGGTGCAGATACACAAGAGAAGGTATTTTCAGCCTTTAAAAAGAGAGGAGTTTTGGGGGGCCAGCAAGATGGCTCAGTGGTCTAAAGTGTCTGTTTAGGAAAGCTTGGGCAAGCACAGGGACCTCGGTTAGATCCCTGGCACCATGTGCTGCACCAGCAGCCCCCCCCCCCAGGCCAGGCTGAGCCAGCCATATATAAGAAAAACAAGGTGGGGGGAGGGATTTGCCATTCATGGTAAGAGAGATGGAACTGGAGAACTTTGTGAAATTAGTTTCATATACAAAGACAAATATCTGTTCTCACTCATGTAGATCCTAAAGGGTCAATTGTATAGAAACAAAAGAGCAGAAGGATGGTTGCTGGGGAGAACAGGAAAGGTTCTGATAAGGCTCTGATGAGGGGCACCAAGTTTCAGCTGAACTGCAGGAAGGAGTCACCATGACTTATATTGCACTGCATGGTGACCACAGTTCTTAAAATTATCAGTTTTAAAGCTAACTAGAATGTTTGTCTTCTGACCTTCAAAACTTGATGGATAGTAAAGGTGCTTGTTATGCTAATGATCTTAATTGAATCTTTCCACAATGTTTACATAGATAAAAAGCATCCCTCCTTAAACCTTTTCCCTTCACTTCTTGCTATGATCTTTTTATCTTGCCCCATTCACTCTAGCTGTCTTACCACACCACTCTCTTAGGGACCCAGATAAGAAGTCACTAGAATTTGAGGTCATTTATTATTTTCATAGACTAGTCAGAAACGGGCCCATTTACCGTGTTCATGCACATTTCTCTCCCAGCTGTGCAGTGTCAGGTCACGTCCTCACCGATGGTCAGGTACACTACAGCGCTCCTCCGCGTCCCTTTGTACCTAGGTGACCTTCACAGCTCCAAACTTGTCCATTCATACTTACCTGGTGGTCTATGTGACCCGGCCTTGTCTCTCTCCTGCTGTTCATCATGAGAGGCGACACCTGTGCAGTAAGCAAACACCCTTGGCATTCTCACTGATAAAATGGGCTAAGGCTCTAATTTTCTAGGGTTGAACACAAAGAAAAAGGATGTGTTGGAGTGCTGTTCCAGCTTCATTTGAGGCTGGTGCTTTGCTCTTTCAGCTAACATAGTACCAAGGGCCTCAAAGTTAGACGTCTCAGGCTATTCTGACAACACTGAGATCATCGGGCTTAGTTTGGGCCATTACCTATGTTTTAAGTTGTGTCAGGTGGGCTGGAGAGATAGCTCAGGGGCACAAGTGCCTGCCTAGCAAGTGCAAGGTCCTGAGTTTGATCCCCATTTCTGCAAATAAATAAATAAATAAAATTGTGTCAGGGATTTCCATGTGTTCAAAATCAACCCTGCTCCCTTTCCTCCTGTTTTGTCCTGAGCACCTTAGGACTTTAAGAATGCCTTGGCTTCCATGGATGTGATAGTCCAGATCTGACATTGTCCCTTGTCTTTTATCACCCCAATGATGTGTGACACAGGGAAAGTTGTCATTCTTCTGGTGCTTTGTTTAATTGTCTCCCACCAGCCTGGTGCAAGGGATCAAGTGACACAGTGCTCATTCCTCTGTGACTTTACTGTTCTCTGCTTGTTAATGTATTTCCATCATTTCAGCTGAACTAGTTTTTCAATTCTGTGTGTGTGTGTGTGTGTGTGTGTGTGTGTGTGTGTGTGTGCATGTGTGTGGGGCTAGGGTACCCATTAAATGAGAAGGAAAATATTAATGATAGCTGACATGGTCTATGGTATGTAGTATGCAAAACTATGAAGGGCAAAAAAACAATACGCTACATAAATGTATTAGCACAGAAAAATGTATTAAAGAAAACACCAAGGACCCACTGCGTGGCACTGTACATATCAGTTATCAGTATTTAAATGGACGCTAAATATTATTTAGAATCTCTTCCATCATTGGAGAAGCAAGGCTACAGAAAATCAGTCTTTACAATTAGCAGATTTTACCAGTACTTTTCAAATTTATGTATTTTTTTGCCTTTTTGTCAAGTTCCAGGTAAGCGGAAAGCACTCTATCTATTTGTCTGTCTGTCTGTCTATCTATCTATCTATCTATCTATCCATCCATCTATCTACCTCAATAAGTTAGGTATCATTCCAAGTTCATCCAGCCTATATCTCACGAAGCGGGAATCAGTGCCATTCAGATCACATTTCCTATGCACTAATGACATTCCTCAAACTTTATTCCTACTTACTCAGAAAGAAAACATGTAATGAAGGCTCCATTTTATCTCTGAGTCCAACAGAATAAAATGTGGTGCTTCCCAGGGCAAAGTCCTGAGGAGGCTCATCTTTACCACAACCCCCAGCACCAGCCCAGGAACTGGAATAATCTGTTACCACCAGCACTCTGCATTCTACCCAGGTCAAGGTCCTTTAGGTCCCTTACTCCACTAAAGAACTGCACGCAATGTCAAGCTGAAGACAGATATTTAAAGTCACATTGCTGGAGCACATGCGAAGTGGCCTTCCATACAACCGTTGTCAAGGAGCGTGTCCCAGGCATGTTGGCTTATGGGTGTTAGGCTTGGTGAAAAAGCATAGCCTAGACTTCAGGTCTCCCGGCCCTCAGTGGAAGTTCACTTGCCACATCATACTCACAGCTCTGAAAGTCTTCTTTTAGCAAATTCACACACAATTGCCGATTTCACATTTGCTTATGTGAGCAAAGTTCTACCAGAGCTCTGCTCCAACCTCACAAAAAGTAGATCTAAACCAATGCAAATCAAATTTTATAATGCTCTTTTTAAAAAAGATACTTGCAGAAGAAGAAGAAATTTATTATGAAACTCTCAAAAAAAAAAAAAAAAGGCACACACCTACAGCACACACGGTGAGTCAGAGGGTGTGGTGAGAGCAGAAACAGAAAACTGATAACCTCTCCACATGCTAAACAAAGTACACACTGCCATGGAAATGCTGTTTGTCTCCATTAGGGACAAAGACTAAAGGGATCTGGTGCTTCCAGGCAGGCTGGCATTTTATTCTTTGTGCAAGGAAGAGGTCATGAGCACAAGAGCCGAGGGGGCAGTGCTGAGGGCCCTGCATCCCCCTGCTGCCCAGCCCTCACTGCCACTCAACCCGCTGGGCCAGCCTGCACTGTGCCTGGTCTCTTTCACAGCAGCAGCACCCCCTCCTTGCAGAAGTCACTCCTCCCCACAGCCAGGAATTTGTCACATTCATGCTGACTTGTGGGATCAAGCCAGGCAGAGGTATTTCTCTGTATTTTACAGGCAAAGCCCATGTAGTTTAGCTGCGTAGCTGGGCTGGCTGCTTCATCATGTTCTTGTCCAGGAGTGTTCATTCTTCTGCTTCCTTTTCTCTTTGCGTGTTTCATTGTCCATGAAATCCTCTCCTCTGCCTGAACGTTCTCTCCCTTTCTCCCCTCTTCTCCATGTTCTTGATTCTTTCTGACCCCTTCAGGCTCAGCTTTGCACCCTTCAAGAAGCTTTCCCTGAGCACCCTCACACACAACCCTCGGGATGCACTGGGGTGCAGACATGTAAGCCTCCTCGCACAGCCCTGAACTGCATCCAGTGCTGCGTGGTTCCTCCTGCATGGAGCATCTCAGTGCATCCGTGCAGCAATCTTGGGCCAAGAGTCAATATCTTGGTGGCAAATGATGGGAACGTAATTCAAACTCAATTAATACATGAAAATGTCATTGTTTCACCCACAGGAAATCCTTAAGGAAAGAGATGTCTCCAAGTGTTCTTGGAAAATGTCCCTCATCATCCTGACTCAGCTAGTGCGGAGAGGTGGTTGCAGAAACCTCGGTTCTCATCTCTTCCACCAAGGCCAGGAGGCAGCCAGATCCTGCCCCAGACCTTCTAGCAGAGGTCTCACGGTGACCCCAGCTCTATAGCGTTTGGGCATTGCTTAGTCAGTCACTGTGATCAGAAAAATAGAGTTCTCATTTGGCAAGGCCTATGCTTTGCACTGGAATCCACTCCAGGCCAGTGCTGGGGGAGATGGGCTACTGCAAAGGCAAAAAATTTCTAGAAAACCAAAAGCCGTATGTACTATATAGGCTCCAAGGAACAATTCAATTGTGAAAGAACTTCAGCATACTAAAAACAAAATGGGCCCTGCTAATCCAGACAGCTTGGTAAATTTGCAATTAATTTGAATGACAGATAAGCAACTGGAGGTACACCCCTATAAACATTTCCCCCATTTGTGTTCTGTTGCACCAGATGATAAAATTCAAGCTCTGCTTCCAGGTCCACTTATAAAGCATTCTCTAAAGCCTTCTAAAGTACAACCATGCCAGGGAGATAGCTCAGCAGCATAAGCACTGCCTGACAAGTACAAGGTCTAAAGTTCGATCTCTGGCATGGCAAAAAAAATAAAGTATAGTTTTACTATATAGTTGGAATTAGTGTAGAAATGGATTTAAAATTTGGTTATGTACCTCATGGAGTTACCTGACTAGAAATTGGAGTAGATTTTATCAATTTCAACCTACTCCTATATAGCATTTGCTCCCTATCTGCAGTTTCACTTTCTGTGGTTTCTGTTACCCAGGGCCATAAGTCAAATATGGTCTGAAAATATAAAACAGAAAATTTCAACCTTAAATAATCCCTAAATTTTAAATTGCATGTCTTTCAGAATAGAACAAATAAATCTAACTCTGTCCCTTTCTGCCCCACCCTGGAAGTATATCATCCCCTTGCCAGTGTATCCACATTGTATACACTACCCTCCCATTAGTCTCCTGGTAGCCATCTAGAATATCAGATCATCTGTTGTAGTGTTACAGTGCTTAAGCTCAAATAATCCTTTTTTGAGAAGCAGACACATTAATATAACTTTTATTATATCACTATATTAGTTCAATTTTGTTATTGTTGTTACTCTTACTATGAAAGTAGTCTCTCTCTCTGGCCTTGAAGCATGCTAAATAAAAATAAAGAATTCTTTTTTTAATGGGACAAATTTATTTATTTATTTATTTTTATTATTTTTAATAAGAAATTACAATGTGACAGTTTCAAAACACATTAGTAATATACTCCCAATAATTGATACAATGTATATTGTTGTCCTCATTGTAGTTATATAGAGCACAGGGTATAGACACGATAAATTTTCTAATGGTTATTAGTGCAATAGATTTCTTCTCTTTGATCTAAGAGAAGGTAGTTGTATACATAGTCAATGTTCCATAATTACAGTGGGTTACTGGTGAAACTGGCAATGTTGGAAGCTGTTGATTAGAGCCTTTTGCAGCTCAGCATTCTAATCTACACTTACATTTTATGCCTCATGCTTAAACTTTTCTGATGGGTAGTTAAGGGGGAAGTTAAAGCAAGACCTGTATAACAAAACATGTAGTTTTTGTATCTCCCCATATCAGCCAAATCCCCTCAGGATTTACTTTGGAGCCATGTACAGTGCTTTGTAGTTGTCAGTGTCAACCGTCTAGATGAGTCACGGTCATTGCTTGACCAGTTTGTTCTCTGTGAAAGCCTGAGAGAATCTTTTCTCTCTAGGTGACTCTCCTTATGCACACTATATAACTTCAGTCCCTTTCCTCCGTGGTCCCTTAATCTCCTTCAACAGAAAATTTGGGAAACCACTGAGTTATAGGATGTTACAGTACAGGTTCTGTTCTGTCCTGAGTCCTCACTGACCTTGAAGGGCTAGGGCCAAAATATTGCCAATCCTTGTAGCCCTTCTTTTTCTCTAGCTTTTGGTCTGTAAACTTATATTCTTAGCCCTCCAGAAGAAAAGCTTAGTGATACTATTACGCTAAAACATAGGTGCTTGAGCTTAATATCATTGTCTTTCTGAATATCAAACATCTTAGACTTAACTTGGAATTGGTATTTTCCTTCAATCAGTGATAGTCTAATAAATCCCTATACAATGTGATAAAAGCAGTTACACAATTGTACACAGATATTTAGAAATATAAGCATGTGCCAAATTTTAGCCTGTCCATCCTTTGGCATTTTTCCTATTCTCTTACTCCTGTTTAATACCCTTTTTTGTTTTCTTGTAAACCAGCCATTTACTTGAGAGAGAGTGTAAAAGTAACGGAAATTACATTGGAATCAGCATACATCTAAAAGGCCAGAATGACAGGCATTCCAAGCATAGTTTTAGTGTTACACATTCCTATCATCAGTGTCAAAAACATTTAGAGGATTTTTTAGGACCATTATCTAATTCATGCTGTGCATGTAAGTGCATAGCTTTGCTCCTGCTATGTGTCCTCCCTTTTCTGCTTCCAGTCACTTAGCTGTTTAACCCTTAAGTCTTTGATGCCCATTCAGCTGTGTGTCTTAGTTACTTTTCACTTATTGTTGGGACAAATGCCTAGCACTCAGAATGAAGGAAGGAAAAGTATATTAGCTCACAGTTGCTGGAGGTTTCAGTCCATATTCGGCTGGCCCAAGGCTGAGTGGAACACGGCAGAGAGCATCCAGTTCATGGTGGTAGAACAGCAACAATCTCGACAGAGGCAATGGAACAACCAAGGAAGCAGAGAGCAACAGTGCTACTCTGTCTCTCTGTCTCTCTTTATATTGCATTCAGGCTCTCTGTCTCAGCCTATCCACCTTAGGCTACACCCTTAATCCAAGAAGTACTCAGACCATAATCCCATCAGTATTAAAACACATAATCCCAGTGACTCACGAGTCAAGTCTCAATCTATAGAAGTCCCTGCCCCATGACTGCATGAGGCTTTGGGGGAATAGCTAGACATGAACCATAACATTCTGCCCCTGGACTCCCAAAGTCTCATACATATTCCTTTTTACAAAAGACATTTTAGTCCATCTGGAAGAGTTACCAAAGTCCCAACAGTTTCAGCATTGCTGAAAAATCCAAATCTCAAATCTCCTCCAAGATCCAAGGCAAACTCTCAACTGTGAACCCCTGTACAATAGAAAAGTTAAACATATCCAACATTCAAGGCATAAGATAAACATTACAATTCGAAAAGTTGCAAGCAACAGGGTAATACAAAACACTGGGACCAACACATGTCCAAAACCCAGCAGGGTAGACATTAAATCCCATAGTTCCAACTAGAGCATCCAAAACAGTCTGCACTGAGTTGTGAGCTCCAGAGGCCTTACACAGCTCAGTCCCTAAGGCACTCTTGGTGGTAGTTTCCATGGCTTCTCTCTTAAGCCGGCTTTGCTCCCTCTTTGCACAAGCCATGTTGCTGGCTTCTCTGAACTTCTGGGCTTTCCACTGAACAGGCTTCTCACACACAGCCTTACACACTGCCCTTTCAGGGGCACATTGCCTGGCCTCCCAGTGCTTTTGTAATCTAGATGGAAGCCTTCTTAACCTCAGCAGTCCTGCATTCTCAGTGAGCCTAAAACAGCTGCCACGTGGATGATGCCAAAGTCTGCTGCCAGCTGGAGCAGTAACCAGGCTTCCTTCTCTGTTGGCTATAGGGGTGGAGTGCCTGGATTGATAAACATTCTGACCTTGATTCTGAGAAACAAATTCTCCATGCTAGCGCCATTTTGGAACTTGGTTTGGCCACTGCCACCATTCTGGTACATGTGGGTCTCTGTGGCTTTTATCTCCAGGCAAAACCTCTCTCCTTTGCAATTCTGGGATTCAAAGGGCGGAGAGCTGCTGCTTCTTGTGATGCCCTCAAGCTATCCCTTTGATGCTCTGGTTCCTTCCCAGCAATGGAGATCCTCTCAACTCCATCTCTGCAGTCCAAAGCTTTCCTGGTGTTTCCTTTCTGGCCAAACTCCATTTTAAATCATCCTGCTTGATTCTTTGGTCTTGATTCTCAACATAAATCTGGCTAAAAGCTGCCAATAACAACCATGTCACCACCTGAATAGTTCCCTGCTTTGAAATATCTCTTGAAAGATTAATCAGTCCACTGTCTTAGTTACTCTTCTCTAGCTGGGACAAATACCCTGCACTCAAAATGAAGGATGGAAAGGTTTATTAACTCCCAGTTACTGGAGGTTTCAGTCCATATTTGGCTGGCCCAAGGCTGAGTGGAACAGAGCAGAGAGCATCCAGTTCATGGCAGTGGAACAGCAACAAAATGGTGACAGAGGCAGCTAACCAATCAGGGCAGCAGAGCAACAAGGGGAGCACAGAGCAACAGTGCTAGTCTGGTCTCTCTGTCTCTTTTTAAATTACATGAGGCTCTCTGCCTTAGCCTATCTGCCTCAGCCACACCTATAATTTCCAGCAGTACGCAAACCGATAATCTCATCAGTACATAAAACACATAATCCCAGTGGCTCATGAGTCAATCTCAATCTATAGAAGTTCCCACCCCATGCTTGGCTTTGGATTTGCATAACCATAAAACTGCATTATGTCTCTCCATTTTTATTTCTTGTTTTGAGTTCTTACACTAGGGAGACTATACAGTATTTACACATGTAGGTGTAGTTTATTTCACTTACAAGTGTATGTTCAAGGTATAACCATTTATATATGGAGTCTTCTAGTTTATCATTCTTTACAGCTGAGTAATATTTCATTGTATAAAAATAGCACATCCTTTGCAACCATTCTTCAAATGATGGACATTTTGGTTGTTTCCAAGATTTGGCTATTACAAATTGGGCTGCTATAAACATAAGTGCACAGATACTGCTATGGTATGTTTTCAGTTCTTCTGGGAAAATTCTCAGTAGGGGGAAAGCTGGATTGAAAGGGATTTCCAGTTCTGGTTCTTTAAGGAGCCTCCACGCTGCTTTCCATAATGGTTGCACCAGTCTGCATTCCCACCAGTAGTGGAGAAGGGTTCCTTTTTCCCCACGGCCTCTCCAGCATTTGTTGCTGGTTGATTTCTTTATGATAGCCACTCTTTCTGGGATGAGATAGCATCTATGTGTTGTTTTAATTTGCATTTCATGAATGGCTAGGGACATGAATTTTATTTGTAACTTCTGCATTGCTATAGGTGTGTGTATATTAGAAACACACAGCATGTACAGGGTTTGTTGTCGTTCATGGTGTTAGAAAACAACTGAGGACCATGGACTACATCTGCTGCCAGATAAGGAGGCCTCAGCAGGAAAGACCATGGCTTCTTAGCATGGGTAGTGATAAAGTAAATTTGCATTCCTTGCTGGGTCACAGGGTCTTGTCCTGAGCTGGGCTTCTCTCTTCACACATGTGCTTTAGCTTCTAACTCCGCATTTTCTCTAGTTCTTGAGTCAGATTTTAATCCCACTGTGTAATTTCTCATCTCCGTTTTGCAAATCACCCTTCAAAATCAGTAGTAGTTTTGCCTTCATGAGCAAGCCCACCAATTATTCCAAACATACAAGGCCCAGCATATTCACTAAGGCTCCTTTTGAAGTACTGCAGAACAGGTCTACTATGTCTTAGTGTCTATAGCAGCAATAGCTCTGCACCAGGCACTGGACTAAGTCCTCAATAGTATCTCATCTACTTCTTACAGGTGCTTTCTGAGGCATGTCATTAACTTGGCTTCACCCAACACACAAAGGAACTGAGCTTTAGAGAGAGTGAATCTGTTACCAAAGGCCACTAGGCTGAGCTAGTCTCTCTGCCCTTTGATTCCTTTATCAAGCATTCTAGGAAGTATGTTATCGACACTTGAATCGGTTTCATTGCAATGTGTACTAAGACAATGGC
>PVJA010011046.1:5547-48037 GCA_004027025.1 Myocastor coypus | reverse complement strand
ACTTTATTTTGGTGATGTGGATATTCAGAGCTATAAGTTTCTCTCTTAGGAATACTTTTGTGTACCCCATAGTTATGTTGTACTGGCATTATCAGTTAGTCCTAGGAACTATCTTTCTTTTATAACCCATTTTTAGTTAAGGATGTATTGTTTAACTGAGCAAAAGTATACTAAACTATCCCTCAGATAAAGGTTTTCTATTAGGAATATACAAACAATTTCTTTTTTAAAGTCAGGCTGTCCAAATTCAAAAGGCCAATCCAAAAATGGTTGTCTGAGATGATTATACACTTCTCAGAGGAAGATATACAAATAGCAAATAAATGTTTGAAAAAATGTCTAACATCACTGGTCATTCAAAGAATTCAAACTAAAACAACACTGAGATTTCATCTCACCCAAGAAAGAATAACTAACATCAAGAATTCAGCCTATAACAAAAACTTGAATGGCTGTGGAGAAAAAAGAACCCTGCTTAGCTATTGGTAAGAGTGCAGACTGTACAACCTCTATGGAAATGAGTGTGGAGATCCCTTCAAATTCTAGGGCTGGAGCTCCCATTCAAGACACCTATTCCTGTTTTGAGTATTTTTTCAGAAGAACCGAAAGCCTGATAACACAGTAATATATATATATATATATATATATATATATATATATATATATATATATATGTCACTCATGTTTATAGCAGCACAATTTGTCCTAGCTAAATTCTGAAAACATACCAGATGCTCGTCAACTGAAGAATGAATAAAGAAGATGTGGTATTTTTACACAATGTACCATTATTCAGCTATAAAACAGGATAAATTTGAGTCTTTTGTCAGTAAATAGATGGAACTAGAGAGCATACTCTTAAATGAAATAAATCAGACTCACATATGCAAAGGTCATATTGTCTCTTTAGTGTGAGAACCTGAATGAGAAAAATGGAACCTGAAAGGTAAAATAGATACTGAGGAAAGGGAATGAACTTACTCCAGAGGAAAGAGTTACTGAGTGGAGGAAGACAGGAGAGGAAGTAAAGGAAAGAGATTTATCTATGGATGTAAGCAGGATTTGGACCACAGTACTGTTCATTTCTACTGGTCTGGAGAAAAAAGAGTTAATGCTTTAATTAGCTTTATCTCCTTTTTAATTTGTTCAAACATTCAACTTCTTCAATTTTGGGGGGATAAGAAATGTCTGCCTGCTTGACCCCTACCCTGATTCTTTAATACAGAACCACAAAAATTTCTGTAACCTCTAATCGATCTTGGTCTTGAAATAGCAGGTAAAACAGCTGGTTAGAATGATTATGTCACTTTTGGCTAAAGTGGGATTATCAACAATAACAATAGCATTAAGCTCAGCCTCGAAAATAACAATTTGTTACCAATGCCCTATGAGCTACAGTTTTGGAATAAAATATGAAAAGAAACCAGAAAGTTATATGTGGTATTTAAGTCCTTAGTATGTCAGTGTTTTCTCAGGGGTGAAAGATGAAGAAATTAGAAGGAAAGAGGAGGATAAAATGGGATCACATAAACTCTGGGATACTGGCACAAAAGACAGAAGGGAAACAGAAAAGAAAGAAATAAAAGGAAGAACCAAACTGAAAGACAACCACAAAGAAGCTAGCCATGTTCACACTCAAATCAAGGTCAGACAATGAAGGAGAAAGTAAAACAATGGATCTATCTATCTCTCAGAGAGAGAGAAAGAGGAGAGAGACAAAGAGAGGAGATAAAGAGAGAAAGAGAGAGAGAGAGAGAGAGAGAGAGAGAGATCTCCACCTCCAGGTTTGTGCCTACTACCTGATACTGTTAGACAATGGATGGAGACCAAGTCCCAGATCTGTGTGGATTTATCCCAGCAAACCAGCTGTCGATTTATGGTGGGACAGTGTGTAATCTCAACAAGCCTGCACCCTTATTTCACTTTTCTCTTCCACTGATGCATTTCTCATGGAGGCCTCTGGTGTTGCCACCAATCACCATGAGTCTGCCGGCTTAATCTGCTTCTCTCAGCCGGTGAATCCTGGCTCAGGAAGATGGCTCCACTGACTACCTCCTTTTTGTTCACTGAAGTTTCTCTTTTCACTCTGGGCTTCAATGCATGCCTGAAGTTGTTTCTGGGTCTAGTGGACCTACTCCCCTTCCTCTTCTCTTTGTAGTGTTTTCCAATACCAAATTGCTTCTAAGCAGCAGTTCATTAGGATATATATGAGAATAAACTTTCAGATACCAAACTTTTAAAATTTAATATATAATTTTAAAATATATAGGCATTTGAAATTTTTTGACATATATTATAATTAATGTGCATATTTAAGATTGTGTTACATCCTTCTTCCTGAATGGCTGTTCAATATTTCATAATCTTAGAATAGAATCAGCACTTTTCATAATTGCATGTATGAAGGATATGCATAATAGTTTTCATGACACTGGGTAAATGCTTTGTAATTGATAGAGAATATTTTCCAGGTTAAGTGCATTGTGGATCTTTGAGAAGGTAATATGTGAATCTCGCATGGCTGTGAATCTGCTCTATTCTAATAGCTCCAACTACCCCTTGAGGAATATTCTAGCAAAACTCATAGTCTCTTCTTCAGCCTTCTCAGTGTACAGAGCAAACACCATTTTTTAACATTCAATTGTGGGTTAAACTCCATAATTTTCATATGAGAGCTTTAACTTGATATGCTGGATTGATTATCTACTAGCTCCTTACACTAGAAAAACATTCATCATATTTTCATTGGAGAGAATAATAATCTTGAACTTTTTCCCATTCAAAACTTAACAAGACTAAGAGAAATAGCAGTCCCAGGTACTTTCCTGAGGGCCTCGTACACTCACATTGTCCTCCAGAGAAGCTGTATTACAGCAATGTTCCCTCACTGAGGAAATGCTTGTTCAAGTATGAAGGACACGAATAAGGAGGGCATCAAGTTGAAGTGGATTAATGATTCAGAATCTCATCTATAGAATCCCTTTCTTTTCCTTCTCAATCGACTCTAATTTCCAAAAGAGTCTTAAAAATTACTAAAGAATGTGGTTTGATAACTAAAGATGTCTTTTATTTCTATATGCATCATTCAAAATGTGGAGGTGGCCAGCTCTCTAGATAATTGTGCCTATCAAGTTTTGGGTTTAAACCGTAAATTTAAAGAAGGAGATGTCAGACAATGTGTGTCTGTGCATGGCATGCACTTGTGCATGCACGTTCTTGTGCACAGGCCAGCTAAAAGAAAGTTGCAATGATATATGCTGTTGAGCTACTGAGGACAATATTTGCTGCCATCAAAGATGATTTTTAAAATTTAACCAATTTTTGAGTAACACTACATTCTAGATACCATTCTAAGGGATTTGCAAGTATGAACTCACTTAAATTTTATAACAACACTATGACATAGCTTCTACAATTTTCCACATGCAGGTGAAGAAACTAAAGCTTTGTTATGTAAAACAGCTCCTGTGGAGATTCAGGAATAGAGGAAAATAGAAATAAACTAGCATGCACTGATGGATCAAGGTAATTTTCCCACAGGTTATATGCCTCGGAAAAGAAAAACGAATGCTCACTGAAAAAAATACTACTTATATAGAACCCCTATATTTTCATAGGTCAACCGAAACTCAGCTCTGCAGGCGCTTTCGATAATCTAGTCAGCAAATACTTAGCAACACTTGAATTACATCGTAGAAGTGGAGTCTATGTTGAAAAAAAGCCAATAATTTTAAAAATAAGATTAACAAAATAAATAATTTGATAGATAGAATTAATAGAACATTAGATCGGACAAAAGAATTAGTAAACTGAAAGGTTGTCTCGTTCTCTCTCTCTCTCTATCTCTCTCTCTCTCGGTCTCTCTTTCTTGATCTTGGTCTTTTTGAGACAGGGTCTCACTATGCAGTTCAAGCTGGCCTTGAACTCACGTTTGTAGTGCAGGCTGATCTCAAACTCACACTGATTCTCCTGCCTCAGCCTCCCAAGTTCTGGGATTATAGACGTGTGCCACCATGCCTGGCCTGAGAGGTAGATTATAACAAGAGAAAATATCTAGGTAGAAATCCATAGAGATAATAAAATAGAAGATATACACATTTCTATAAGGGTTCTATACACTATGATAAAGGGATCTAACATACTTACTTGAATATAACTGAAATTCCAATATGAAACAAAGAAAGAATAGAAGTAATATTTCAACACACTCAAACAAAATATTCTGTAAAGCCACTGGAAAACATGAGGGCTTACTTTTGCTACCTCCCAGTTTACAAATTCTATCTTCTGCCTGATCTAATATTCTACTAGTTCTATCAAATTATTTATTTTTTATTTACTCTTTCAAGAATTTATTTTCTTAATATCTCATGACATTTCAAATAAATAAGAATGAATAAATTCTTTTTTTTTCTTTTTTTTGTGGGACCAGGGTTCGAACTCACAACCTTGCACTTGCCCAGCAGGCACTTGTGCCTCGGAGCTATCTCCCCAGCCCCAAGAATGAATAAATTCTTCTTAAAAAGGACTGGGCAATGAAAATTTCAGTATAAACAGTACAGAAAAATACAGGTAAAGTTTAGAATGTCCTAACATGTTGTATTCAACTCATCAAATTGTCCATAATTGAAAAGGATACAATAAGAATCATTGAGTAAAGTTTGGATGCAGCATGGCACCATGCTAGAGATTGTGTTTCTCCAAAAGACACAAAGACAAGACTTGACCTACAAAGAAAGGTCACTGGGAGATGACATACAACTGGGAGACTTAGTTTATTTCTACATATGTATATATTTTGAATTTTAAAATGATGTTCCAGTTACCTTAGATGGAGGATTCAAATGTTTGTATTCCTTCTTCAAGGAAATCCTACTTACACATAATTATTTTGCTTTTTATAATTTGATCTTGAGTCAGTCTTACCTACACATTATTATATTTTTAGCTAATTTGATAAATTAAAAACTAAACGAATTTCTTTTATTCCTTCTTTTTTTCTTTTTCTTCCTTTCTTTTCTTTCTTTCTTTCTTTCTTTCTTCCTTCCTTTCTTTTTCTTTCTTTCTTTCTTTCTTTCTTTTGGATCTTAGAGTAGAATCTACAGGGGTGTTCAGAGTCTCACTATTAGATCAGACTTGTATTGATTCACCTGTTTTCAGCTGTCAAAGAGCTGGGATTACAGGTTCACGCCACCATGTCCAATCTCAATTCCAGCCTCCCATTAATGATATTTTGATGGGGATTTCATTAAATCTGTATAACAATTTTTGGAGTATGGCCATCTTCACAATGTTAGTTCTTTCTATCCAGGAGCAGGGAATATCTTGGCATTTTCCAAAATGCTCTAGGATCTCTTTTTTCAAGGTACTGTAGTTTTCATTGAATGGATCTTTTACTTCTTTAGTTAGATTTATTCTTAAGTACTTCATTTTCTTTGGTGCTGTTGTTAAAGGTATTGTTACTTTAATTTGTCTCTCAATGTGTTTGTTACCTGTGTAGAAGAATGTTATTGACTTTTGCGTGTTGACTTTTTATCCTGCTAAGTTACTGAATTTGCATATTAATTCTAGTAGTTTCTTGCTGGAGTTTTCTGGGTCTTTCAGGTAGATTATCATGTCATTTGCAAATAATGATAGTTTAACTTCTTCTTTAGCTATTCTTATTCTTTTTATTCTCTCTCTTGTCTATTGGCTGTAACTAATGATTCCAGACCTATATTGAATGGGAGTGGTGATACCATCCCTGTCTTGTACTGGATTTGAGAATAAAATACTTCATTTTTCCCCATATAGAATTATGTTAGCTGTTGGATTGTCATAGATGGCTTTTATCAGATTGAGGTAGAGACTATTCAAATTTTCTGTAGTACTTTGAACATGAATGAGTGCTGGACTTTGTCCAAAGCCTTTATACATCAAGTCAGATGATCATGTGATTTTTTTTTTTTACTTTGGCTCTATTGATATATTGTATTACATTATAGATTTGTGTATGTTGAACCATCCTCATCCTTGCATCCCTAGGATGAATCCTGCCTGATCATGGTGTAGGCTGTATTCTAGTGGTGGGGATTTTATTGAGGATTTTGGCATCTGTGTTCATGAGAGAGATTGGCCTGTAGTTCTCTTTTTTTAGCTGCATCCCACTCTGGTTTTGGTATTAGTGTAATATTTATCTTTAGGAATGATTTGGGGAGGACTGTTTCCTTTTCAATTTCATTGAAGAGTTTGAGGAGTATTGCATTTATGTCTCCTGCAAATTTCTTGTAGAATTCAGTGGTGAATACATCAGGCCCAGGACTTTACTTTGTCCGTAGGCTTTTTATTACATTTTGCATTTCATTGGCTGATTTGAGTTATTTAGAGTTCCTATATCTTCTTGATTTAGCTTTGACAAGTTGTACTTTCCTAGGAATCTGTCTGTTTCATCTGTGTCTTCAATTGTGTGAATGTAAAGATTCTCAATGTAGCTATTAATGATCCTCTGAATCTCTGCTGTGTCTGTAGTAATTTCGCCCTTTACCTTTCTTATTGCTTGAATTTGAGTCATTTCTTTCCTCTTTTTTGATGAGGTTAGCTTGGGGCTTATCAATTTTATTTAATCTTTCAAAGAACCAGCATTTTAATTCATTAACTCTTTTTATTGTTTTGTTTAGATTGAATTAATTTCTGCTCTAATCTTTATAATTTCCCCTCATCTTCCTTTTATCATTGGTTTAGGTGCTGCATAAAAGTATTTAATTGTTCCCATTCTGCTTCCTTAATGTTTGAGTTCAGAGCTATAAATCTCCCTCTAACAACTGTTTTCATTGCATCCCACAAATTCCAGTAAGCTGTATTTCAATTTTGATTAAATTGTAGATATTTTTTAATTTCTTGTTTAATTTCATCTGTAACCCATTGGTTGTTCAGAAGGGTGGCGTTTAATTTCCATGTGTTTCTGGGGTTCTTGTGGTTTCTTTTGTCATTTATTTCATGTTTCATTGCACTGTGGTCAGATGATATGCATGAGGTAATTTTTGTTTTCTTGCATATACCTGAGCATTACCTATGGCCTAGTATGTGGTCTATTTTAGAAAATGCTCTATGTGCAGCTGAAAGAAAATATGTATTCATAAGAGCTTAGGTATGACACTCTGTGTATGTCTGTTAAGTCCAGTTTTACTAAGTTCTAGTTCAGTTCTGCTATTTCTTTGCTTTTTTTTTTGTCTGCTTGACCTATCTTTTTGGGATAAAGTGGAGTTAAGGTCTCCCGTTAAGACTGTAGTATTGGATAGGTGATTTTTCATGTCTGTTAAGATTTGTCTTATATAGCTGAGTTTGCTTTTGTTAGGTGTATACATTTTTATGAGTGTTATCTCTTCATTTCGAATTTTTCCCCTAACCAATATGTAGTAGCCTTCTTTATTTCATTTGATCAATCTTTATTTGAATTTTAGACTATCTGAAAACAGGATTGCCAACACTGCTTTTTTTGAGGTGCTAGAGTGTGTAGTATTGTTTTCCACCCATTAACTTTTAGCCTATGGGTTTCTTTATGAGTTAAGTGTGTCTCTTCCATACAGAATATTGTTGAATTTTTGCTTCCTTGTCCACTCTGCCAGTCTATCTCTTTTAATTGGATAATTGCATCCATTTACACTGATGGTTATAACTGAAATGTAAAATTATTTATTTTCATAATCTTATTTTTAAAGAATTATTGGCTTTCTTTGAGCATAGACTCTAATTCTATGATGCAATTTAAACATTGTTAAGCATTTGTTGGCTAACTAGATCATCCATAGCACCTGCAGAGCAGAATTTGGGTTGACTTGTGAAAATATAGGAGTTATATGTAAGTTGTACTTTTCTAAGAATCTCAAGCAGGATTTTCAAAAGGAAAACCTGCAAGTTAGGCACATTGTATTCAAATTTCTTAAAATTAAGTAAAAGAAGAAAATCTTAAAGGTGTTCAGATGAAGACATCAGCTGATGATATTATACAGATGAATATATATACACGAACATATACAGAAAAGTACTTGTGTGTACATGAGTTAGTACTCAAACTGCATGTTCATATTCAGTTATCTAACAGAAGCTGGAAACAATGATATGGCACTAAAAACACATGCAGTTAACACCCAGAGCATGACTTATAAGACAGTTCTCCAACAAAAGAACTTCTTCTTCTTAGAGAAATAACTGATTCTAGAGCTACAGCCGAGAGCACACAAGATGATCTGGAGGTTTTTGTAAGCCAGGAAGTGAAGGAGTGCCAAAGCAACAACTAAAACTGAACAGATCCAGAGAGGTATGAGAATGGCAAAGGACACAGGGACATGGGAGTGTCTTGGTTACTCTACTCTCAATGCTAGGACGAATATCCTACACTCTAAATGAAGGAAGGAAAGATTTATTTAGCTCACAGTTACTGGAGGTTTCAGCCCATATTCTACTGGCTCAGGGATGAGTGGAACAGGGCAGAGAGCATCTAGTTCATGGAGGCAGGACAGCAACAAATAGAGAGAAAGGCAACCAACCAACCAGAGCAACAGAGAGCAACAAGGAAATCTGTTTCTATATCTCTCTTATAATACATTCAGGCTCTTTGCCTCAGGATATCTACCTCACACCCATAATCCTAGCAGTACAAAGCACATGATCCCTGTGGGTCATGACTTAGTCTCCAACTCTAGAAGTCCCTGCCCCTTGACTACATGAAGCTTTATGGGGATACCTAGACACAAACCATAACAAAGAGTTACCTGACAGAGCTACAGAATACAAAGAGTTTATACCAATAAAAATGAATTATTAGCCATATGAATAGACAAATGAGTAGATAAGAAACAGAAAACTTTGCAAATGAATTCTAAGTAATTTAGATAGATGACTGAAATGCAAAGAAATACAGCCTAACTTCTTATCCCTTCAGTGAAGACTGCAATTGGAAGCTTTTCTCAGAAATAGTAATTTTATAGTGAAAACTGACAATCACTTACTTGGGTATGAGATCAAAGCTAACTTCAACAGTGATGTCATGTTGGTAACATTTGTCTTTGCTATAATATAAGAAAGATATGATATCATCTCTATGATAACCCTTTAACAAAATCATAATTCTGCCTAATCTTGGGAAAAATATAGGAGAAAACTAAATCGAGAAACTTTGTACAAAGTACCTGAGCAATACCCCTTAAAAGTAAAATGTATTTAACGAGGGGGAAAACTGGAAGAAATAGAAAGGAAGAAAGGAAAAGAAGAGGGGGAGAAAGGTTGGGAAGGAGAAAGGAAGGAAGGAAGGAAGGAAGGAAGGAAGGAGGGAGGGAGGGAGGGAGGGAAGGAAGGAAGGAAGGAAGCAAGGAAGGAAGAAAGAGAGAAGCAAGCCTGAGAAGACACCACAGCTAAGAGGAACATAAAAAGACTTGACTGAAAAGTATAATTTTGGATAAAATGTTGAAAAACAACATTAGGTAAAAACTAAGAAATTTTTGAGATACCATGAAGAAGTTAATAGTAACATATGTGCATGGGTTTATTAATTGTAACAAATGTACTATCATATTGTTGGGTGCTGGTAATAGGAGAATAAGGTGATAAGGGAATTCACTGTACTTTGGTATAATTATTTTATGCATCTAAAAGCATCCTAGGATAAAGTTTATTTTTTTTTAAAATGCTAGTCAGTTAAAAATAGCATATTAAAGAAAAAAGACATAAAATTGTTTCCTAGGGTGAGTGATTAAGAAACAAGGCAATGAAATCACAACTGTAAAGTACTGAAAGATAATAAGTGAAAAGAACAATGTGCAGTGTATTAATTACTGTAGCTGTCCTACTAACCTGTTTTGAAATTGTCTCATTGATGTTTCTCATTAATTTTAAAAGTAAAAAATAAAGTAGAAACAACTGATAACAGAATTTTATACCCAGTGAAAATGTCCTTTGAACATAAAAAATAAATAAATAAAAAATAGCTTACCAAACCTAGAAACAACCCAGTGAAATAATTATTACCAGGATTCTTTTAAAGAAAAAAATGACCCCTGATTGAAAAATGTTAAATCATCAAGGAACAAAGAGCTCAGGAAAGGGTATACAGATACAGGCACATTGGTTAATATCAGCTTTTCAGGACACTATCATATGTCACAGTGATTAAAACATATGCAAAATTAAAATGAGCATTGCCATAGTACAAAAAACAATGAGGGAGAGTACCCTCATTGATCCTATGGGGTCAGTGTTGGCTGAGCAGTTACACTCCTAATCCTATAGGTCCACTGTACTTTGAACCATTTTGTACCCATATTGTGATTTTGGCATATGAGTTGCCACTCACAAAAGGCCTCAGGGGCAACCCATTTGGGACCCCTTCTCGAAATTCTGGAACTAGTTTCCTTCTCTTTATTTCTAATAAAACTCTCTTAACTTGAAAAAAGAAAATCTAAAGCCCTTATACTTCACATGAAGGATAAATGACCTAATTTAAGCTAGAGTCAAACAAACTAAGGATGGAAGTTGTCAAATAATAATAACAATAATAAATACTTCAATGGGCTGGAGAGATACTCAGCAGAATAAGTGGCTATCTGGCAAGCTCAGGATCCTGAGTTCAATTCTGAGTAGTGAAGAAAAAAAAAACTAAAATATATGCCTAATATGAAAAAATTAATCAACAAAAATACCACAGGTCATCAGAAGGTAACAAATAATGAACAAATAGACAAAGAATACATAGCTAGAGTTTGGAAAATCAATAACAAATGGGTAGATTTAAATGCTAAGTATGTCAGCAATTTTATTCAGTGTAGTTGGACCAAGAACATCAATTCAAAACTGAAAATGGTTAGACTACATTAAAAGCAGAGCCCGACACTGTGCATTGTTAGGATTTTGCCTGCAGGTCCCATTAAGCTTTATGAGCTCATTATGGGGGGAGAGGGGATTGGTTCCTGGGGATATGGTAATCATCAGTGCTAAATGTGATATTAGGTAGAGAAGTGGGTCTGAGGAGATGGGTCCCTGGGCACAGGGCATGTCTACCTCCAGCCCTGCCTCCTCTTCCATCTCTCTGTACTACCATGACAATAGCTCTTTTTCCCCTGCCACGCCCCTCTGCCATGCTACCCTGTCTTGGAGTCAACTGCTTATGGGTTAAACCCCTATAAACTATGAGCTGTAATAAATCTTTCCTCCTTCTATATGGAGATGTCTGTTATTGTATGACGGTATCCAGAAAAGCACCTAAGACGTATATGATACATATGATTTCAATATAAAGAAATCCCAATCAACCCAGCTATTGCCCTACTGAGAATTTTCCCAAAAGAAATGAAAATATCATATCATAGTGATGTTTGTGCACCTATGTTTATAGCAGCACAATTTTTTTTTTTGTCTTTTTGAGACAGGGTCTCGCTGTACAGTTCAGGCTGGCCTTGAGCTCAGTTTTGTAGCCCAGGCTCGTCTCGAACTCTCACTAATCCTCCCGCCTCAGCCTCCCGAGTGCTGGGATTACAGGCATGCTCCACCATGCCCAGCTTATAGCAGCACAATTTGTGATAGCCAAATATTGGAAACAACCAAAATGCTCATCATCTGAAGAATGGAATGAAAAAGATGTGGTGTTTTTATGGGCTCGGCGGGATGGCTCAGTGGTCTAAAGCGCCTGCTTGGAGAAGCTTGGGCGGCTTCAGGGGCTGCGGTTCGATCCCCGGCACCACATGCTGCGCCAGCCCTGCCCTCGGGGCGGGCTGAGCCGGCCATAAAAATGAGTGAATAAACAAACAAAGGTTCTGAAACAAGAATAAAAATAATAAATTAAAAAAAATTAAAAAAAAGAATATTACTCAGATATAATCATAAACTCGAAGCCTTTATATATAAGTGGATATATCTTGAACATACATTCATAAGTGAAATAAACCAGACCTACATGTGTTAATATCATATAGTCTCCCTAGTGTAAGAACTCAAAAGAAGAAATAAAAATGGAAAGGCTCAGGAGGCTGAGGCAGGAGGACTGGTGAGAGTTCGAGACCAACCTGGGCTACAAAAGTGAGCTCAAGGCCAGACTGAACTGCATAGTGAGACC
The DNA here is from genome assembly GCA_004027025.1 of Myocastor coypus. NCBI lineage: Eukaryota > Metazoa > Chordata > Mammalia > Rodentia > Myocastoridae > Myocastor > Myocastor coypus. The sequence goes on along the minus strand of PVJA010011046.1, from coordinate 35,955 downwards.
CTGTCACAAAAAGACAAAAAAAAAAAAAAAGGAAAGGCAAAATGCAGCTAAATGGAAGTCAAGAACTTAAGGATTAAACAACAAAGAGACAGTGAGCAAAAAAGTTAGGAAACATGGCAGGGGCAAAACCAAGCATTTATATGCACAGCATGATTTAGACAATGGTCCAAAGAATCTCCAACAGGCTTTGAAACTAGCAGTTAATCAGTAGAATTCTCACCCTGACTAACTATACATGCTAATATCTGTGAGGTAAGCAACTACACTGAGGATAGCAATGTGTAATGCTAAAACCATGCTTGGAATGCCTGTCATTCTGGTCTTTTAAATATGTGCTGCTTCTAATGTCATATCAATTATGGCTATTCTCTCTCTTTCAAGTAAATGTATGTGTGTGTAATTTTTAAAGGATAATAAAAGAGAATAAAAGACAAGGGGAAAATGCCATAGGATTGACCTAGTATAATTTTGCATATGGTTAGATTTTTAAATTTCTGTGTAAAAATGTGGAATTGGTTTTAAAATCACATTCTATAGGGATTTATTAGAATAGCAATGCTTGATGGAAAATACCAGTTCCATGTTAAGTCTAAGGTGTTTGATATTCAGAAAGACAGAGATGTTAAGCTCAAATGCCTCTATTACAGGGTAATAGTATCACTAAGTTTCTCTTCTGGAGGCTTAACAACTTAAGTTTACAGACCAAAAATTAGAGAAAAATAAGGGCTACTAAAATAGTTAATATTTTCACCCTAGCCCGTCTAGGTCAGTGAGGACTCAGGAAATAAGAGAACCTGTACTGGAACACCCTATAACTCAGTGGTCTCCCAAATTTTCTGTTAAATGAGATTATAGGGCCACAGAGGAAAAGAATCCATAATGTATAGTGTGCCTAAGGAGAGTCACCTAGAGAGAAAACATTCTCTCAGGCTTTCACAGAGAGTAAACTGGCCAAGTAGTGGTTATGACGCATCCAGGTGGCTGACACTGACAAAAGTTCTATAAAATGCTGTACATGGTTTCAGGGCAAATCCTGAGGGGATTCGACTGACCTTGTCAGATGCAAAAGTTACATTTTTTATTATATAGGTCTTGCTTTAACTTGGTCTTAGCCATCCAGCAGAAAAATTTAACCATGAGGTATAAAAAGTAAGGCCATATTAATATACTGATATATAAAAGGCTCAAGTTGACAGCTTCTGACATTGCCAGTTCTGCTGATAACCCATTACTATTATGAACTATCAGGCTATACATACGACTATTTTCTCTTAGTTCAATGAGAAGAAATGTAGTAATAGTGTTTAAAAAATTTATCATGTCTGCATCTTGTACTCTGAACAACTACTATGAAGACAACAATATTTGTGGCTGTCCTCCTAATGTGTTCTGAAACTGTTTCATTGTCATTTCTGTCTTATTAAAATTAAGATAATTTTTAAAAGGAATCATAAAATTGAAAGGGTGAAAAAATCATGTAATGAAGCATACCAAAATAAAACGAATGTGGTCGTATTTGTATCAGACAAGTAAATTATAGTGTAAGACATGTGAGAGGAGATGTGAAGAAACACATACCTCTTAGTCTGTGTATATCCAAAAGTCATGCTTCAAATATATATAAAGAGGGCTAGGGAGATAGCTCAGGAGTCTAAGCACCTGGCTGGCAAGTGCAAGGACTCAAGTTCAATTCTAGTTACTGCATGTCATGCAGGACACTGAAAATGGGAACGGTAGTCCATGCCTGTAATCCAATTGCTGGAGGGAGATGCTGAGACAGAAGGATTACTAGCAGAATGAGCTGCATAGTGAGACCCTATGCCAGATGAAAGAAAGAAAGAAAGAAAGAAAGAAAGAAAGAAAGAAAGAAAGAAAGAAAGAAAGAAAGAAAGAAAGAAAGAAGAAAGAAAGAAGTGACAGAACTTCAGGAAGAAATAGGCAAATTTACAGTCATAATTATAGGTATTAATATAGGCCTTTCAGAGAAAACTCACAAAGTATCCATAAAAGGTACTAAAGTCTGCCAAAACAAAATTAACAAATATAAAATTTCAATAATATGTTAAAGTACTGCATTCCACAAGTAAAGAATAAACATTCTCTTTAGGTACTTATGAAGTACTTAACAAAATTGATCACATGTTGGGTATAGAAGATTCAACCAACATCAAAAAACTTTAAAAAAGTAAATTATGAATTCTGATAACAATGGATCTAAACCAAAAAGTCAAGGACAAAATAAACACAAAAGTTCTCCAAATGTTTGACAAGGAAGCCACATGCTTGAGCCAATGGGCCAAAGAATGCATCAGAACAATTGTTAGAAAACAACAGAAGTATGTTGTAATGTCAACATGGTGGGGCAAAGCTGAAGCAGCACCTGGATGGAACTTTGGGTTTGCCACTGCTTGAACAAGAGTGGGAAAGACAATGACCCCACCAAGCATTCATTTCAAGAAATAGTAACATTGCCTGAAGGAATTAATTCCATAAAAGTAAAAAAAAAAAAAAAAAAAAAAAAAAAAAAAAAAAAAAAAAAAAAAAAAAAAAAAAAAAAAAAAAAAAAAAAAAAAAGAAAAAGAAAAAAAAAACTGGACATAAATTAAAGGGCAAACATGCAATCAAAGACTAGCCAAGAGTAAATAGATAAACTCCCAGTAAGATGATCTCTCCAGAGAAATGAGAAGCACACACTCATAATGAGAAGTGGAATATCAGCACAGAGCCCACAGGCATTGGAAACTAACATAATACTGGGAGCAACTGCATTGCACGAATTTGAAAACTTTTGACGGTAAAGTGGGCAAGTTCACTGGTAACATTTTTTTTTAAAATAGACCCAAGTTGATCTAGAGTAAACTGAAAAACCTTGTGCCTATTCAGTAAATTGACCTCTAATATAAAAGTTTCTTTTTAAAAATACTTCAATCCTGAATAGCTTTATCACTGAGTTATTCCAAATATTAGAGGAAATAACATCAATATTAAGCAAACTTTCCTAAAACATGGTAAAAATGGAACATATTTAAACTCATTCTATCAAATTAACATAATGTTAATACTGTACTGGTAAATAATGTTATACAAAAATTATAAACCGGTAACTTTTAGGCATATAGATGCCTAATTGCAAATAAAACATTTTTCAAATACATCTATCAATGTACAAAATTATAATTCACCACAAATGCAAGCTTCTTTTTAGCATTCAAAAACTAATATAATTTACCACATCAATAAAAAAGCAAGTTTTATAATCCTTTCAATAAAGGTAAAAAGATGATTGATAATCCTTGGTGTGCTTTCATTAATTTAAAAAAGAATATTTTAAAATCTAAGACTAGAAGAAAATTTCATTAACCTACTACAGTACCTATGAAAATTTCACAAGTGCCTTATATATTATTAAAAATAATTAGTTTCTGTCCCAATAACAGCAATGAATTCAGGATATCTGCTGTCACTATAGTGTTTCCATCTTTGTAATAGTCCTTACCAGTGTAGTAATACAAGAAAAATAAATAAAATGAATATATATCAGAAATAAAGAAATAAAATTAACTATATACATGGCTTTAATTTTGTGCACAGAAAACCTAAAAGTATTTACAAATGAACTTTTAAAATTCATAAGTGAATTTAAGTGTTTTTGGTTATACAGTCAATAAAATATGTTATATTGCTCTATTCCAGCAGAAATCATTAGAAAAAGAATATTTGAAAATGAAACCATTTACAAATTAACTATATTTGCTATTGTTCCTAGGTACATGAATAAAATTAACAAAAGATATATAAGACCTCTATACTAAAACTACATTAACAGGCTGGGGAGGTAGTTTGGTGATCTAAGTGTCTGCCAGGCAAGAACAAGGACCGGTGTTCAAACCAGGTACTACATACCATGCAGGCCCCAAAACACTGGGTGTGCTGTGCCAGCCACCAAAACTGGTCATAGTGGCACACACCTGTAATCTCAGAACTAGGGAGGCTGAGGCAGGAGGATCACTATGAGTCTGAGCTGAGTAGGGAGATCCTATACCAAATACATAAATAAATAAATAAATAAATAAATAAATAAATTTTTAAATAAAAAAAATCCTACTCTACCATAGTGAGAGAAATTTAATCCACTTTAGATGAATTTGGGATATATCGTGTTAATAGGATGAAAAACTAAAATTATAGAGTTCTCCAAACTCTCATATTGATGTTATGTTTCAAGACAATCTAAATAAAAATTTCAGCAAGGGTTTTGTTGACATTGGTAAATTTATTTTGAAATACATGTGGAAAACAAAGGACCAATAATAACTGAGATAATTCTGAGGATTAAAAAACAAAGAGTGAGAGGGCTGATAATGCTGCCTATCAAGGTATATTGTGCCATGGGCATCAATATACTAGACTATACTATATAAAAAATATAATTTCTACTATCAGAGCCATGCATATTGTGTAATATATGGTAAGGGGAGAGACTTTCTCAATTATTGATAGCTGAAGAATTAATTATCCATGAAAACATAAGTGAAATTTGTGCTTACATTATACAAGATGAGTTTTAACCCTAAATATGAAAAATAATATATCATAAGAGAATTTTCATAGATTTATTTGGGGATGGAAAAAGATATCCCAAGTAGTGCATGAAATGAAAATATAAACAAAAGCACTAATAAACTGGATTTTGTGAAAAGTAAGAATTTTATTTCATTAAAAAATATCATTTAGATAGTGCAAAGAAATACACATGTAAAATATTTATGAGTCAGTCATGATAGTACATGCCTGTAGTCCTCACAGTCTGAGAGGCTAAAGAAGAGAAATCCCTAAGAGCTTTGCCTGGAATGTGTGTGTGTGTGTGTATATATATATATATAATTTTCACAGGTCTGGGTATGTAGCTCAGGACAAAGGCCCCTGGATTCCAGCCCCAGCACTAACAAAAGGTATTTGTGGAATAGATACCTAATGAAAGACTGATAAACAGAATACAGAATATATAAACAATTGTACAACGTGACAAAATATAGACAACCCAATGAAAATTAATCAGAATACTTGAGCAGGTACTGTCTCATAATAAATAGTGAAGCTGAATGTTTTCATGCTTCCTAACTTAACAAATTAGTCTTCCCCAAAGTCAACTGCACATATACTTTCTATACAGAAGGAAAGAACATAGATGGCATTGGGGACTGTTTAAATAAAAATGACAATGTTGAAATAAGCAAAAATGCTTTTTGTATACAGCAGGGGGCAAAAATCCATGGATAAGAGTAATTTAATTTAACATTTAACCCCAAAACAAAAATAATGTCTTCAGGCTCCAGTCATTCTTTGTCAGACCTGTTTTCTAAGATGCCTTCATGCTCACACTCCAGGTTGTGGTGAAATGATGACGGCAGCTCTAGATGCATTTCTTAAAAGTCAGGGCTTTTGTAAATGTGCATTTTCCTCTTGTAGCTATGTCATAATTAGAATAAGTTGACTCGTGTGGTCCACAGCGAAGCAGTGAATGGAATTTTCCTGATTGGTTAGACTTCAGTCATACACTCAAGTGATAAGTGATCAGTCATACTTCATATTTTCCTGACGTAGTCAGTATCCTTACAAGATCAACGTGGACTAAGATAAGAATGGACAAAAGGATACATGTCAGTTGTACTCAAAATAAGTGCTGAATAAATTAAAACCCTAACTATGTCCTTCAGAGGTTGTTGCTACACTGAGCTTCGGAAAGTGATGTGACAGGCCCAAGATCTACATCAGTGGCATCAGAAAAGCAGACCTGAAAACAGAAAGGCTCACTTGAAGTGGAAGACAAGGGACACTGCACTGATTTTGGGAAGAGGCAAACAGGCCCTTAGACCTTAATTCTCCCAGACATTCTTCCCTCAGGTGCTGGCTGGCTCTGATGCCAGGGAAGGGAGATGCCTCATGCTGGGAGAACAGGTTGCCAGACAGTCTCCTAAGGTATCTGGATGCAGTCCCACATGAGGGAAGGCTGGGGTATTGACTGACAGCCAGGAGTCTGGTGGCTTGGATGGGTCTGGGCACACAGGATTGGCGGGAGGTCACTGCCATGTACTCTCTTGCCATGGCACCATCTGCAGCTGCCTTCTGCATTTGGCCCAAGGACAGCATCAGCAATCACTTCAGGAAATTGTAGAGCCTTCTGTGAGGAAGACTCGAGAAAGGCCAGATTTGACACTTGGCTGATCCTTGAAGTTAAAAGTCCCAGCACAGGTCAAGCATCATAACCAAAAAAAGTATGGCACGATGCCTGAAAGACTCAGTCCTGCAAGGCAGTAGGCCAGAAAGTGCATAGCAAAGGAACAGATGAAGGCAATCCAGAAAGTATCTCTGGCCTTGTAGTTGCTAAAAAAAGAAAAAAAAAATCCTCTAGTAAACTGAAGAGTTTAAGACCACACGTAACTTAAAGGGCATGAAAACAAACAGTGGATTTATTCTTTTACTTGCTTGCCCCACTTCCTCGCCAAAAGAAAAGCAAAAGCATAAGTAAAAAGTGTTCACAAGCTGTGATTATGACTGAGCCAAACAGTGCCTAAGTTTTCTCTTTTGACATGTGGAAGCCACAGGTGAACTTAGTGGTAAAGGCCTCAATAAATAAGAGAGTTAGGCAGATCAGTGTCACGAAAAGATGACCAAGACACAAAACTGAGTCAGAAGGACACTGGATATCATCCACAAAAAGCAAGGAGAGGGGCATATTGATAATTCAAAGGATCCAACCACTTATGCACACCACTTTTAGCTTGCTCTGTACTATCACTGAGCAAGGCACTGGATGAAAAACATACCATCTCAGTGTCTATCTGTGGAAGAATTCATGTGCCATCCTTACTTCTTTCAACAGAAAGCAATGTGGCTTCTTTTCTGAATTGTGCACTCCTTGTATTTGACTGCCAGCCTTTCACCTGTCCTGGTCGTATTCATAATCTCCTCACCACGACCTTTCACTGCCTTTGAACTTTTCCACTGGGTCTTTCATCCAGAGCAGAAATAGTATGGCCTGAGTGTGTACATTCTCTATAAAATTCATGTTGAAACTTAAACTTCAATGTGATGATATTAAGAATGGGCCTATTAGAAGGTGAGAGTCCTGAAGAACAGAGTTCGATGCCTCATAGAAGGGCCAGAGGACAGAGCTGAACCTTTATGTTGTGCATGTTTGTATTTCTTTCCCTTCCACCATGTTAGGACACAGCAACAAAACATCATCTTAGAAGTGAAAACCAACTCCTCAACCAACACTCCAACTGTTGGGGCCTTGATTACCAACTCCTAGCCTCAGAAACTATGAAAAAAAATAAATCTATGTTGTCTATACCCAAACTCAGATTTTTTTTTTTTTTTTTTTTAGAGAAGCAGAAACACAGATTCAGACAAGGAATTTATGGAGGCTGGGTGATCAATCAAGTTTAAACTGAGGTCCATTCTGCATTGATGCTCCAATGGTTTCCTGAATTCATCTTATAGTTATTTTCCCAGTCCTAGGATATCTAGGATACCTAACTCAAATAGATATACCAAGGATCGCAGCACCAACTGGCAGACTCTCCAGACTTCTTCTGTGACACATGAAGTAAATTATTATTGCATAATAAACAAACAGAAAGTCACTGGGACTGACTCGATTTATAAAAATAGTAAGCAAAGGCAATGCCACACCCCAAGAGGAATCATAGAGACCATAGCCAATATCAATGACTTTAAAGAAGGAGGCGATTGCCATCGCACTGGCATTCTTCTGCTTGGCCTGTGCAGAAAATAAATGGATGACTAAAGATTATCACGAATTCATCAAGAGGTTGCCTGTGTTGCAAGTGATAATCTGATTATAATTTTGTTTCTTGAACCAATTAACATATCCTCCAGTACCTGTTTATAGTTTTTGACTTGAAACTTTTTTACAGGACACTTGTTATTAAAACCCACTGAAAGCAGTTCACTTTCAGCTCACAGTGCTGCCAATATACCTTCGTTGTTGGATAATAGAGATACATCAACTCTTCAGTTCCATGTCATGATTTGGCCTATAGGAACCCTGATCACTTCTCATATTCATACATCATGCTAGCCCTTTACATAGAATATATCATGCTGATAGAATAACTAAACAGGAGATAGTGATCATTGTAGACATGATATTAAAACATTTGCATGTCCAAGGATGAGAAATAATACCCCAAAAGTCACCTCAGTGAGCTCTCAAGGGCTCCAGTAATGGGAGGACATACCAGACACTACTGCTAAGGTGAAATGAAAGTTGTTGCTTCCATTTCCTCCTGTAACCAAAAAGGAAGCACAATGTTTGGGGGACCTCTTTAGATATTCAAAGCAATACACTCTAAATTTGAGCATGTTCTAGCTTAGCGGCTGAATATCTTGGAAAGTTGTCGATTTTCTGTAGGGTTTGGAATAAAAGGAGGCTCATCAGCAGGTCCAGATCATTGAAACTGTCCTCCTACTTGACCCAGGAGAGTCTGGTGCTTGAAGTATTGCTGAGATAGTAACATTATAGATGAATTGTACTACAAACTTTAATATTTGGGAGCAAAACCCTCTATCTATGCAGATAACTGTCCTTTGGATGAACATTATTTAGTTTATTACTAGACTTTTTTTTTTAATAGATTTGTTTTTTTTTTTTCTTGTTTCAGAATCTTTATTTGTTTATTCACTCATTTTTATGGCCGGCTCAGCTTGCCCTGAGGGCAGGGCTGGCGCAGCATGTGGTGCCGGGGATCGAACCGCGGTCCCGCCCAAGCTTTCCCAAGCAGGGGCTTTAGACCACTGAGCCATCCCGCCGGGCCCCAAGACTTTTAAGACAAATAGAATATTTAATCATGAACTTCCTGTGATAAACTAGCCTATCAATCCACAAAGCTGGTCACACATATCAGCACTAGATTTCCCAATGGGTGTGGGATATAAGAGTTCTAGTCCAAGAATATCGTAAAGATGTGAGTAATTTGCATGAGAAAGTGGCCCATGTGCATGTGCTATGACCTGATACATTTAACTTTCAATCCCAGCATGCATATATGGCTTCACTGGATGTTTCTATGAGCAGCTAACTAAGGAAAAAGAATGACGACTTGGATAACATATACCTCTACTTCTTTTTCAGACGTTATCTAAAAATGAACAATTACCATATAATATTGCTTTTCTGAGTGTTTCCTAACAGGTAGTGGTAAAGCAACAACTTTCTAGAAAAAAGAACTTTGAGCAGTGCATCTAGGTATTCATAGAGATGAGACATGGGTGAATGATACCAGCCTATAGTTATTTGTGGGCTCGGGTCAATGTTTGGTTGAATGACTGGAAATTCAGAAAAACAAGAGTGAAAAACTGGTGACAAAGTTTGGAGGAAAGGAATCTGCTTTGATCTCTCTGAATAGGCAAAGAAAGGATATTTGGATTTCATGTGAATGTTTGCCAAACAATGACATTCTCAAAAAAAGATTTTGATAATCAAGTGGATAAAGTGATCTGTTTTGTGATTCAAGTAGAAGGGACGGAGGTTATACATGGGCTCTGTAACATAGACTTCCACTCATCAAGGACAATCTGGATATGACTGTTGCTGAGTGTTCCATCTGGCAGCATGAAAAATCTAACACTGAATCCTTGGTATGATATCATTCCCCAGGATGATCAGCCAATTACCTGGGGGCATTTTGATTACACTGGACCATCTCCAACAGGCAAGACATCATACTTTACTCTACTTATAATATATATTTATTCTGGTTATAGATTTGTCTCCCCTGTATCCAATACTTCTTTCCAATCTACCATCCATAGACTGACACAATGCCTTGTCAGGCATCTTGTTGTGCCACACACACAGTATTGAGTCTGAATACCTTGGTGTTTCTTATTAAATGCAATAAAAAATCATGAAGTACAACAATTGGCCAAGCTCATGAGATTCAGTAGTTTTGCCGTGTTTCCCATCATCCTGAAGCTAGTTTGATGGAATAAAAGATTGTACTGATGAATACACTATTACAATGCCAGTTAGGCAACTACAAAAGGAGCTTGAGGCATTGTCTTTCAGAAGGACATATATGCTCTAAGTCAGCATCTAATATATGATACCTTTTGTCCTATAGCCAGAATCCATAGACCCAAAATTCAAAAGGTCAAAATAGAGTGGATTCACTTGTTAAAATATTTATGTACCTACTAGTAAAAATTTTTGTTGTTGTTCTTGTTGTTGTTGTTGTTATTGTAATAATCCTAATAAAAGTCTTAAAAATAAGATCGTTATCACTCAGGAAATACAACAATGACTCCATTAAACAGGAAATTGGAGCTATCTCCTGGTAGCTTTTGGTTACTCATACCTTGTGCATTAAGAGTGAGAAAAAATAGCCACTATCGCATGATTATTTCCTGAAACTAGAGCTATGATATTCATGATTATGCATTTTATTACATTATGAGTGTTTCTAAATACTAAGAATTTCCAGTACAGTATTAAAATTTAAGGACATCAAAGAAAAGAGGGAACATTATTTGAAGATGTTATGGCCTGTTCTAGGGAAAGGATAAATGTGTTTTCATTTGTGGGCCAATATAATTGCAGTATTTTGGGTGTAAGTATGATTTTTTTAAAAATTGCTTCCACTTGCAGGTTAACTATGGCTTAAGGAGATCTATTTGGATGCCATGTTCATAAGGCGTAGCCTTGCACGATCGCTTTTATGTAATAACTTGTAAAGTTCCCAGGTATACCAACACCAGCCTAAGTACTGCTCTGAAGATAATTTTTAGATGTGATTCAAATCCATTATCAACTGGCTTTGAATTAGAAGTTATCCGAGATAACCTGGCTTACATATTTCTGTGGAAGAAGGAGCTCCACCCCTGCAAAAAGCAGCTTTGGTTCATGTCTGAGAGTTCCATCCCATGCTTTCTACCACTTTTCTGCAGAATTTTAGCCTTTATAACCATGTACACAAATTATCTCAGTACATATCTCACACTGGCCCCTTTTTCTCTGAGCCTTGATACAGGTACATGATCATTGCAAGCATAAATATCATTAAATACAATTTCATCTGAATCTGTTCGCACCTTTCCAATTTTTCTCTAATCCTTCAACTTTCAAGTCACACAAATCTTTCTAACGATTTGACCTGGGACAACGTAATTTATTCTTCTAAGCCTCTCTTTGAAATTAGTCTGAAAACACTGACCACTGACCTTGCGTGACATTCTAAGGATAAACTGAGTATCGACCACAACTGCTGGTTCATACTACAATGATTATCTTCATCATTAGAGCAATTGATGAGCCCTTGGTCAGACAGGACTCCAAGATTATCCAGGGATATATCATAATCTTCTTTTGTCCAAGTGTCTCTGTTGATTTTCTCTTTTGTACTGTTCCTTTTCAAACAAACACTATGTGGTCTGGGCTGGAATTGATTGCTTCCTTGAATCAAGTAGCAAATAATTAAACACAAATGGTATAACCTTCATCTGAAGTTATCCATGTCAGACTTTTCAGTAACAACAAGAACAATGACTAATTTTAGTGATATCTTCTGTGTTTTTGTGTATTTTCCAGTAGTTTCTGGAAAGTAACATCCAATTACAGCACTTAAAGTGAAAAAAAAAATATTTCTCTACTTACAGAGTCCTCTTTGTGTATATTCTCGCCCTAATGTTTTTCATGGTATTAGGAAAGTAGCTTATACTTTAAGTGCAGTTGCTTTTTTAACACTTTACTTACACATACATAAAGATAGTGACAGAGCCTGGCGTTGGACCCCTGGAACAGGACTCCTGAGTCTATGCTCTTTACACTTGTTCCACACAGCCTGTCATACTGAGCCTACACTTGCCTGCCAAGGGAGCAATTAGGTCACCCTAATAATGATGATAATGGTAATGAAGATGATGATAATAATAACAATAATAATAATCCTACAACTGAACAAATATCTGGGAGATATGACAGGTAGGTGATGTTGAATAATAGTAACTTCAAGTGTCCCCAGAGTGGGGTGGCCTGGAAGAAATTCACCCATTTCCTGGTGCTACCTGGTCCCTCATCTAGGTGAAAGAGGAGCTTGAACCACAAGAGTCCTTATAAATCTTTGTGAAATTTGTTAAAATTGCTATTATTTGTGCAAACCTGGCAAGCTGCCTGTAGGTTGTCTACAGATTCCAATTATTGACCTAGAAGCTTCCCAGGATTCTCAATACTTGGAAATTCACCAAAACACTATCTTTACTGCATATGGCAAGGTGGGGGGCACATTAGAAAGGACATGTGCTCCATGCATGGAATTCGTGGGAAGCTGCACTCTATCACAGAAGGAAGAAGGGGGAGAGGAGAACAGATTGCACCCCAAAACATTGACTCATGCCTGGCAGCAAGACCAGACGCTCAGCACAACCAAACAGTCCCTTCAGCACTTCCCCCATGCAGTGATTTTTCCTAGTAGGACCCTAGCAACTTCTGCTTGTTCCTCATCTCTATGAAGAATGTTCTCTGTCCCCTGAGCACTCTCTAGCTCCACACAAGTCCTTGGATTGTCTACCAATTCATCATTCTCGCTTTGACTGTCCTAGAATTGTCTGAGAAGCATGTTTAGACAGGACCAGCACATCTGCATTTCTTTCTCTCACAAGTGATGCCCATGTGCACTCAATATAAAAAACCACTATACCAGGTCCTGGTAAGCATTACTGGAATTTGTACCACCTAGATTTTGGAATCTTGGATACACTGAGAAAAGATCTCAGCCTCATGACCCGTGGCCTTTGACAGGCAGGTCCTTCTCCTTGCAAGTAAGATCCTTCAGCAGGGAGGATGTGTCTAAGTGTGTGTCTGTGTCAGGCTTGGGGATAAGAGGGTTCTGTATCAGTGAGGTTTCAGGATATCCCAAGACACTTGTGCTGCTGGGAAATTTTTGGCCTCTGAGAAGCCAGACACCCAGCTGTAGTGTGTGACATGAGAATGAGAGAAATGTGCACCCAAAGGACAGCATGGCTTTCATACATGTGCCCTCTCCCCCCTGCTTTCCTATGTACTCGAGACTGACAACTCCATGTTGCCAGCAAGGCTCTGAAGCCAGGGCCCACAGGTCACTGTTGGAATAAGATAGAATCAAGAAACTTCCAGAACAGATGAATGACATCTACTCTGTGGTAAGAAGGATGTGTCATGAGACCAACAGCTCCCATAATGGATACTGAAATAACAGCTGGAGTGTCCAGAAATATGTAAGAGAGCATGGGTGCCTTGTAGAGAGCATAAATAAGTATGTACTTTTCAAGTTTCTTGTATCCATATTCGTGCTTCCCAGGAAAAAAGAAGAAAAAAAAAAAAAAAAACTTCTAAGTATCTAATGCAGAAACAATTTTGTCCATGTTTTAGGCTTTATTGTACAGTGAAATGATAGACTTCCCAGCATCCACTAAAAGCTCCACATGCATTAAATTATTTAATCCTCTAAATATCCCAGACCGATGATAATGGCATTTTTATCTACTCTATAAGTATTAAACTGAGGATGGGAAGTATTAAGTAAATTCCCAGAGGAGCCAAACAGTTCAGAATTCCCACCCACCCTACCTTTTTCTGGCTCCAGAATCTAGTCTTCCCTCCATACTACATTGTGCCTAAAGTTTATGGTTATGGTTCAAAACATATCCACCGCTAATATCAGTATTATTAACTCTGATATATCATTGTATATTAAACATGTTGTGTGAATTATATCAGTCTATATGACAGGCCTTGGAAGTATGGAATATTCTACCTTTTTCACAGATGGAAGAACAGGTTTGGCAAAGTTAGAGAACCCCCATGATGGCCCATGGCCAGTAGATGCAGACAGAATTTATTCCTATGCCCTTCCTTTCCCATTTCCCCCAGAATGAATTCAAGTGTCTTCCAATCTCACAGCACGAAGGGACTCATGACAGGACTTAAGGATGCAGTGGATATAGGGTCGCTGCTCCACGGACTCAGATCACACCATGTGTGGGCTCATTCCTGCTCTGCGTGAGGCACTGAGAATCGCAGAGCAACGTAAGCACTCTGAGCCAGCCACAGATGTGGCAGTGAGCATTTGAAATGCCAAAAGAGGGACTATGTCATTTATTCTGAGACACTTCAAGGGCAGCAGTCACAGGGCACTTCTGCTCCACCCAAAATGTCTCCTGCATGCATTGTCCTCATCAGGCTCGGTGCATTGCTAACATGGGCCATAACCACTTCCTTGCTTTGATAAGGTCGGCAGACAGCCTTTCTACATCACGTTTAAAGATGATAAGCACAGCAACAGCCAGGTTGCAAGGATTTGTAGGCAAATTATGAGCGATATTTATTATCCTTATTATGTTTTCACAAGTTCATAAATTTTTTTAAAAAGCTTGTTTCTTTAAGACTCCTGTAAGGCCCCTCCTGTTTTGTCCATTCTATTTGGGTGTTTCATTTGCAAGAAGTCTCCATCTCCCTTATTTACATGTGAAAAAACTTGGAGCATCATGCGGTGAGGGTTCAGGCAGGCCCTGAATTCCATTCAATTCTCATTTCCTCCCTGACAGTCACCATTGAATCAATCATGTTCTCCCTGCCCTCGCTCTGACCACCTCCGAGATCCCAACTCGCTTTTCATCTCATGTGTCAATCACCCTCAGACCATGTCCACTTTTCATTACTAACACGCCATCACATGACCCGCTAATCTGTCACTTTCTGACAGCAGTTAGTGTGCCAATTGATTTAATTAGCAATCAATTAGCTTGTTACTATTGGAAGTAATTACCTTTTATAGAGAAAAGAGTGCAGCTGGTGAGGGCAATAAAATTGCACTAATAAAACTGCATCCAGTCCCCTCTGCACCAGGGTAGTCACCGTACTCAAAGGCGGGGCAAGTGATAGGTGACACGCACATTGCTGACTAGTCCACAAGGATGGCTCAGCCCCTCCTTATGTGCAGAGTCCCTCTGTCAGGCATATTACCCACTCGTGCGCCTTCGGAAGAAGCCTGGGTTACTGGTTTGGGCTCCTATTCTCATAGAACACTCTTTGGAGCCCCAAGAGATGTTCAAATGTCTTAGACACCTTGCATCCAAAACTAAAATGGCTTAGATCCTGAGAGATTATGACTTGCCCGAGATCACTCATCTGGCCAATGATGGATCTCTAAAAAGAAACTTCCAGCCTCTACCCCTTGTCTAGGGGCGAGGGCTGCTCAGTGCTTTCTACACCACAGACTTGGTAAACCTCTGTCAAGAGGACAGGGGAGGGGGACAATGGGCCTATTTAAGAGCAAGGTCCTCATGGTTTTCAAGATATAAGACACAGAATTTAGAAGGCCACATTTTGAATCTATGTGAGAGAGTAGGCCATCCAGTGAGACAGGGACACAGCGATCTGGGGCACCATAGAAGGGTGGCAATTTATGACACAATTGCTTCCTCTTCTATACACAGCCTTAGACTGTACCTCCCCTCACTCCTGGACCAGATCTACAGTACATTTCCTGCACTGACTATTAAATTCTGCCAACAAACTAGTCCCCAGGCGGATGATGACTCGCTACATTAGCTCCGTGGTGAACAGCAGAGGCAGTAATGAGATGACTAAGGAGACCCGGATTCCATTCATCATCCTGTTTGCTCCAATATAAGTGTTCTTTTATCAGCACTATTGGTACTGATGTCATCGCAGGAGGCATAAATCACCCCGCCAGTGACAGGGTTCTATTAAGGGTCATGGCCTAAAATCATTATTGACAAATTAAGGATCACACTTGGCCATTTTGTCAGCATGCCCTCAATTGGGGGTATGGCCTGGTTCCTCTATCTGGTTGGAAATTAAATAGTCATTTAGAGTCCTGAGCAGCCATGTGGGCTAATTTGCACTCTATCCCCTCCCTCAAATTTGAGAATGGAGAGGCTGACTTCCACAAAGGCAAGTAACTCTCCAAGCCCCACATTCTCATCAATTCTCCCTGTTCCCACCACCTCAGGGACTCTACACAACACCTAATAAGGCAAAGTGGCACATCCGGTCTCATCTCCAGGGCAGCAGCCAGGGGCTTGTCAGGAGGCTCCAAGAATTTTCAATTAGAAGGCTATCAGGACTGTTTTGCAGGGCAGATGGGATGCAAATGAAGCTGCAAAAGACAAGGAGTTCACATCATCATCTTTTTCTACAAACTGATACCAAATGAAAAACAAAACAGCTATCTCTGTAATACTTAGCAAGAGCGGTGTCCTCACATGTATCTTTAGGGTGCAAACCAAAGTAGACTTCATGTCTATCTTCTAATTTCTGAGACAAACTGGAAGGCACTCACTTGATAACAGCTGCCTAAGCCTGAAAAGAAATTGTATATTCTTGTCCCACAGTTTGTCAGATTTGGTAGTTATGCAAGGTGGAGTTGTCCTACATGATACTGAGAGATGTTCAAAGAATCATGATAGGTCTCTACTTTATAAATATCTTACTTTCCTCATTGCTGATATGAAATATCTGACACTCGCAGTTAAAGGAGAAAAGTATATTTAGCTCACAGTTTGTGAAGGTATTAAGACATAATCAGCTGGCTCCAAGACAAAGTGAATGGCAGAGGGGCCTCCAAGGGAGAAACAACTTATTGAGGAAAGAATTTAGCAAAGCAACAAGGGATGCCTATAGCTCTTTCTACCTCTTCTATCTTATCCAGGCTACTTAGAGCAGGTAATACTCACACCCTGAATCCTGGTGCCCTTGATCCCAGCATTGATCAATCCCAGTATTATATACTATACTTTAGATTCAGCCTCCTTTGTAAACCTCCACCTATGATCACATGAGACTTTGGGAAGAGACCTAAACATAAGAATAAGAAGAGTCAATACTGTTCTCAGGTTGTTCCAAATTTACTATGAAGATTCATGCAAATCTATACCAGTTTTAATGTCTCTGTATGCATGTGAATTTCATGAAATTATTTTGTCATACATTTGTTAAAATACACAATGAAATCAGGCACAAAATCTCTCTAATGTAATACTGTTATAAAGTTCCATATGCCCATCAACAGATGACTAGATAAAAAATGTGATAGATAGATAATAGATAGATAGATAGATAGATAGATAGATAGTAGATAGACAGACAGACAGACAGACAGACAGACAGATAGATGATAGAAGAGTGCTATTCAGCCATCGGGAAGAATAAATTTGAGTCATTTATAGGAAAATATATGCACATGGAACTCATTATGCTAAGTGAAATAAATAAAACACAGAAAGGCATTCAGTGGCTTCTCTTATATGAGATACCCAAAGTATAAGAAATTAAAGGAATAAAATAAAAGATAAGTGAAAGGGGAAAAAAAGGCAGACTTTGTAGAGATTAGAAGGGTCTTTAAAGATTTAGGAGATGTAAAGAAAAGAGAAAAAATTTAAAACACAAAATGTATTCCCTACAATGTATATATCTATTATGTATTGCTAATATATACTAATGAAAATTTTTTAAAACAAAAATCATCAACCAGGAAAAAATAAATCTCCATCTTTCCTCAAATTATAAAGTACATTATATATAAATGGTAATCAAAACCATGTGGCAGTCCTGTCTGCCTGGAAAACAGAAAATAAGGAACAGAAACAAGCATGAGCATATGTACAAAAATTTAGTATACAATGAACATATTTCCAGTAATACAGAAGATACTGATGATTTGATAATTAACATTTTAAAATTTGAGGCCAGTGAGATAGTTCAGCTGACTAAAGCTCCTGCATAGGCAAGCTTAGGCACACTCTGAGACTGTGGTTTGATGCCCTATGCCACATGCCACCCTCAGGGCTGGCTGAAATGACCAGAGTCCAGGCGCAGTGGTTCACACCTGTAATCCCAGCACTGGGGAAGCTGAAAACAGGATGATCACTATGAGTCCAAGCTGCATAATGAGATCTTATGGTAACCAAATACATTTTTTAAAAAAATAAAAATTTACTAGCATTTTGACAAAATAAGTTAGCAACTTATACTTTATCAAAATTTAAATTCCTTAAGAATATAAATGTAAAATACAAAATCATAAAAACAATGAGGATACCTGCAGATAAAATGTGTATAATTTGGGGAACTAAAAGGCCTTTCTAAGTGTTATAACAAAAACAAACACAATTCTGCTTAGGCATATTCAGGGAACAGGTTCAATCCTGAGCGTGTGATGCTGGTCACATACCCAGGATGCACTGAAACAGTGAATGACCCTGTGTCTCATGGCGCAAACGTTTAATCCCAGTTTTTGGGGGCACTGAAAACAGGAGGATCACAACAAGTCTGATCTGTGTACTGAGACCCTGAAGACAATGTACTAAATATATATATATATTTTTTTTTTTAAATGCAGTTCCTGCTTCATGTGGCCTGCCAGACTGACCTCCACCTCCCCCAGAATGATGGATTCCAGGTACATCAAGGAGAGTTAATCAGACAGAACTTAAGGGAACTACACTAAATACGAATTCCCAATTTAGAATCTGCTTAGCTACACAAACATAAGGATTGCCCTTGCTGTGTAAAATACAAACCTGCTAGTTAAAAAAGCTTGTCAACTATTAAATATCACTACCCATTATTAGTGTTCCTAACTATAGATCCGTAAACACAAAACTATAACTGCCTTAACCATATAATCTCTTTTGGGTAAGAATTATGCTAAAGGTATAATTGCACCAGGCTCTAAACCAAAGGTCAGAGGACAGTGCTATAGAAAATGACAAGTAGAAGAAGCAAAATGCAATTTCAGGCCATGACCCCACCCAGAAGAAAATGTAGGCAATACTAGCATAGAAGAAAATGGGAATAATGTAGCTAAAATCTCTGAATTAATAGCGTCTGAAGTAAAGAAACAACTTTACTTACAAAAAGGTATAGAATAAATCAGATCAGAAATAATTTCTGAAGCATAAAGAGAAAAGATAACTATAATGAAAAAGATTAATAACTCACTCTGAAGAAGACATTGATAAAAAAATTAGAGAAAAATAGAAAAATGATGGATTCCTTGAATGAGCAATATAGAAAAAAAGATCGCATGAAGCAAACTCAAAGAGATACACAGGAACTTATAACCTCAGTGACAAGCTGGCAAAGACGTTTGAATGCAAGTGAAGATAGAGTTTCAGATCTTGAAGACATTGTTGCATGAGAAGTTAAGAAAGCATCTCTTAAAAACAATTAGGATGTAGGAAAAAATAAACATTTGCAAGACGACACAAAAATAAACAGCATGAGATTAATATGTATCAAGAGGGGTCCGGCGGGATGGCTCAGTGGTCTAAACCACCTGCTTGGGAAAGCTCGGGCGACTTCAGGGACCGTGGTTCGATCACCAGCACCACATGCTGCGCCAGCCCTGCCCTCTGTGAGGGCTGAGGCGGCCATAAAAATGAGTGAATAAACAAATAAAGGTTCTGAAACAAGAAAATAATAAATAAATTTTTAAAAATAGGCATCAAGAGAAAAGGAGTTAATACAAATTATATAAAAAGAATATTGGCAGAAGTAATAGCAGAAAATTTCCCAAATATGAGGAAACAATTTGGCATTCAGAGAATTGAAACACATACAACCTCAAATAACATAAACTCCATTAAAAACATACCCAGACATATATCTGGACATATAGTCCAGATCTCAGAAATCTAGCACAAGAATAACATACTAAAAGTCAATAGAGAGAAAAAAAATATGACGTTTAAAGGAAAATCCATAAGAATAATGGCAGATATCTTTTCACAAACTATGAAGTCAAGAAGAGCATGGACCAGAATGCTTAAAGTCCTCCATGAAAACAAATTCCAGCCCAGACTGCTATATCCTACAAAACTCTCTTTTAAGTTTGATGGAGATGTAAAATACTTCCATGACAAAGAACAACTAAAGAACAACTAAAGGGGCCCAGCGGGATGGCTCAGTGGTCTAAAGCACCTGTTTGGGGAAGCTTGGGCGGCTTCAGGGACCGCGGTTCGATCCCCGGCACCACATGCTGCGCCAGCCCTGCCCTCAGGATGGGCTGAGCGGGCCATAAAAATGAGTGAATAAACAAACAAAGGTTCTGAAACAAGAATAAAAATAATAAATAAAATAAAAATTCTAAAAAAGAAAGAAAGAAAGAAAGAAAAAAAGAACAACTAAAGGATTTTATGATGACAAAGCCAACCCTACACAGACTACTAAAAGATATTCTAGAGTTGGACCAAAGTGATCAGAACTCTGTGAATGAGAATGGAAAGAATCCAACCAACAAGGTGAACAATTAAACACAGGAGATAAAGGGGTAACAGCAGGTAAATAACATGGAAAACATAAGGAAATACATCTCGATTATAACTATCAATGTAAATGGTTTCAATTCACCAAAGAAAAGACATAGACTGGCGTAGTGGATTAGGAAGCAAAACCCAACAATCTGCTGTATACAAGAAACTCACAACTCATAAAGAAATTTATAGTCTGAAAGTCAAAGGATATACAATAATACTACATGACTCACCACCTCAGAGAGAAGCAGGGGTAGCAACCCCATTCTCAGACCATCTCAACTTCCAACCAAGCATGATAAAATGAGATAAAGAAGGCCACTACATTCTGGTTAGGGGAAAAATTCAAAACGAAGAGATAACACTCATAAATATGTATGCGCCCAACAAAGGCAAACCCAACTATATAAGATAAATCTTAATGGACATGAAAAATCTAATATCTAATATCACAATCCTAACAGGAGAACTTAACAACCCCTTATCCCAAAAAGGTAGGCCAAGCAGACAAACAACTAGCAAAGAGGTAGCATAACTGAACCAGCACTTGGAAACAATGGACTTAGCAGACATTTACAGAGTGTTCCACCCAGCCACTTTTGAATACACATTTCTTTCATCGCCACATGGGACATTTTCTAAAATAGACCACATACTAGTCTATAAGTCATACTTAAGTAAAACAGAAAGTATCCCATGCACATTATCTGACCACAGTGCAATGAAACTGGAAATAAATGAATAAAGAAACCACAAAAGTCCAATAAATGCATAGAAATTAAACAGCACCCTTCTCAGCAACCAATGGATGACAGATGAAATTAAATAAGACATTAAACAATATCTACAATTTAATGGAAATTCGAAGGCAACTTATCAGCATTTATGGCATGCAATGAAAGCAGTTTCTAGAGGGAAATTTAAAGCTCTGAAATCACACATTAAGAAAACAGAATGGGAAAAATAAATACTCTTAATGCTGCACCTTGATCATCGTGAAAGGAAGAGCAAGCCAAACCCGAAGTCCAAAGACAGGAGAAAATGATAAAGATTAGTTTAGAAATTAATTCAGTTGAGATAAAAAAGATATAAATGATGAATCAAAAAATCTGATTTCTGAAAAATTAAATAAAATTGATAAGGCCTTAACCCTACGAAAAAAAGGAAAGAAAAAACTCAAATACAAGCAATAAGGAATGGGAAGGGTGAAACTACCACAGACCCAGTGGAGATTCAGAACATCATTAATAGCTACTTTGGGAACCTTTACTCTGACAGAACTGAAGACACAGATGAAATGGGCAGAATCCTAGAAAGGTACAAAATACCAAAATTGAATCAAGAAGACATAAGAACTTTCAATAATCCAATAACAGCCAATGAAATACAAAATTTAATTTTAAAAAAATCTACCAACAAAGAGAAGTTCAGCTCCCGATGGATTCACAGCTGAATTCTACAAGAAATTTACATAAGATATAATCCCAATACTCCTCAGACTTTGCAATGAAGTTTAAAAGGAAACAATTCTTCTAAAATCATTGCTGAAGGCAAGTATTATACTTGTACCCAAACCAAAGAAGGATGCAACTACAAAATAGAACTACAGATCAGTCTCTCACATGAACATTGATGCCAAAATCCTCAATAAAATCCTGACAAATAGAATACAGCAAATCATTAAGAAGATCATACACCATGACCAGGTAGGATTCACCCCAGGGATGTAAAGATGGTTCAACATACACAAATCTATTAATGTAATATATATCAATAGAGCTAAATCCATAAACACATGATTGTCTCAACTGATGCAGAAAAGGCTTTGTACAAAGACCAACACTCATTCTTCTTCAAAGTACTACAGAAAATTTGAATAGATAGACTCTACCCTAATCTGATAAAAGCCATCTATGACAATCCAATGGCTAACATAATTCTAAAGGGGAAAAACTGAAGTCTTTTACTCTCGAATCTGGTACAAGATAAGGATACCCTCTATCACCACTTCTATTTGATATAGCTCTGGAATTATTAGCCAGAGACTAATAAGATAAGAGAGAGAAATAAAAGGAATAAGAATAGGAAAAGAAGAAGTTAAACTATCATTATTCACAGATGACATGATACTCTACTTGGAAGACCCAAAGCATTCCATCAAAAAACTCCTTGAAGTATTACAGAAGTTAAGCAGCATAGCAGAATACAAAGTCAATACCCAAAAATCAATAGCATTCCTCTACACAGATAACAAACACTCTGAGAGGGAAATTAGAGAAACAATACCTCTTACAATAGCACTGTGGAAAATGATAGAAATTTATCTTACTAAAGAAGTAAAAGATCTATTTAGTGAAAACTATAGCACGCTGAAAAAAAGAGATTATAGAGGATTTCAGAAAATGGAAAGATATTCCCTGCTGGTGGTTAGGAAGAACTAACATTTTGACGATGGCCACATTCCCAAAACTGTTATACAGATGTAATGCAATCCCTATGAAAATACCACCAACGTACCTCATAGATCTAGAGAATTCATTCTAAAATTTATTTGGAACCAGAAAAGACCTGGAATAGCAAAGGCAGTCCTGGGTAACAAGGAGAAGACAGGATACATAACAATTCCTGACTTAAATCTATACTACAAAGTTACTGTGATAAAATCAGCATGTTAACTGAAAAAAAAAACAGACATGGTAATCAATGGAATAGATTAAAAGATGCAGAAGCAACTACAAAAACACTCAGTCGCTTTATCTTCAACACAGGGGCCTAATGTGTACTGGAAGAAAGATAGCCTTTTTAACAAAAGGAGCTGGAAAAACTGGCTCACTACATGCCAGAACCTAAAACTTGACCCAGGTCTATTACCATGCACTAAACTAAAGTCAAAATGGATTAAAGATCTAAATATTAAAACTGAAACACTAAATCTCCAGGAAGAAAAAGTAGGAAGAAATCTTGAAGACATTGCTGCAGGCAAGCCATTCGTGAACAAAAACCAAACTGTATGTGTGATGCTTGAAAGAATTAACAACTAGAACCTCCTCTTACTGAGAAGCTTTGCATGTCACACACACACACACACACACACACACACACACACACACACACAAAATTACCAACAAAAGGAAAATGGAACCCACAAATTAAAAAATATACATATTAACTAACAAGTACTCAGACAAAAGTCTTGTATCCACAATTTATAAAGAACTAAATATCATGAGGGCCCCACACTTAAAGATCCAACTCAGAAATAGACATCTGAGACAAACACACACTTCTCAGAAGAAGAAATGATGACTTGCTAATCCATTACTGGTATAGACGATTGGACTAAATATACAGCTACTTTTTCTTTCTGCAATGAAAATAAAGATGTGTGCTACTGTTGTTCAGACAAGAAATCATGTCTGCATCTTGTAATCTGAACAACTGTGATGAAGGCAATCATATACAATGTATTAATTAATTTTCTGCTAAAGGTGAATTTATTTTTTAAAAAATTTTGTTAATTTTAATAAGAAAGAAAAAACGAGACTGTTCAAAACATGTTAGGACAGCCACAATAATTGATACAAGACATAATGTCATTTTCATAGTAGATGTTCAGAGTACAAGGTGCAGACATGATATCTTTTCTAAACATTATTAGTACAAATCTGCCTTCTCATTGAACTAAGAGAAAATAGTTGTATATATAATCCAATAGTCCATAATAGCCATGCGTTATCAGCAGAACTGGCAATTTCAGAAGCTTTTGATTTAAGCCTTTTATAGCTCAGCATACCAATCTAGTTTTACTTTTTATGCCTCGTGGTTAAACTTTTCTGCTGGATGGTTAAGACCAAGTTAAAGCAAGACCTATATAACAAAAAATATGACTTTTGTATATATAACTTTTGACAAGGTCAGTGAAATCCCCTCAAGATTTACCTTGAAACCATGTACGGTGTTTTGTAGAAGTTTTGTCAGTGTTAGCCTTCTGGATGAGTCATGGCCATTGCTTGACCAATTTGCTCTCTCTTTGTATTAATTAGTGTATATATAATATTAATTATATTAATATCATATATCATATAATATTATATATATATACATATATATATATATATATATATATATATATATATATATATATATATATATAAAAAACTCTTCCCAACTGTTGATGCGAGTGTAGACTGGTGCAACCATTGTTGAAATCAGTGTGAAGATTCCTCAAAGTCTAGGACTAGAGGTCCCCTTTGACCCAGTTGTCCCCTTCTTGGTATCTTCCCCCTGAAAATTAAAGGCATAATACTATAGCAATATATGTGTACCCATGTTTATAGCAGCACAGTTTATAGTAGTTAAATCTTGGAAACAACTCAAATGGCTATCGAAAGGTTAATGGATATGAAAGATGTGCTTTTTAATGCAATGAAGTACTACTGAACCACAAAGGGGAATAAGTTTGAGACAATTATATTTAAATGGATGTTCCTTGAAAACATACTCTGTTTTTGCACTTTTTGAGACCAGGCCAGGCTGGCTTTAAACTCACTATGTAGCCTAGGGTGATCACAAACTCATGGAGGTCCACCTACCTCAGCCTTCTGAGTGCTGGGATTGCAGGGGCGCTGCTCCATGCCTAGCTAGGCCATACTTTTAAGTGAAAATAAATTTTACACATGGTTGTAAATATTACCGTATGTCTGGTGTGAGAAGTTGAAATTGTTAATAGGAACCAAAATGTGTACTACATACTGTGAAGTAGGAAGATCTCGGTGAGGGAAGAAAGGGAAGATAAAATGGAAACAAAGCTTTGTAAGTAAGAAGGGGAAACGGGCTGAAGGGAGGTGAAGAGAATGGGAGAAAAAGAGAAAGTAAAATTTTCAGGTACAGGCACAAATTCCCTATGATGAATGTGATCATTATGCCTACCTAAACTGTACCAATAAACCAGATAATTAATTAATTAATTAATTAATTAAAAGAAATACAATAGGGCCAGCCAAATAGCTCAGCAGATTAAAGCACCTACCTAGGCAGATTCAGTGGCCAGGTTCAGTCCCTGGTGTGCTGTGCCAACCTTGCCCCTAGGGGCATGCTGAGACAGCTACGGAGACTGGGCATGGTGGTGTGTGTCTCTAATCTCAGCTTTTGGGAGGCTGACCACAGATGGACCACTATGAGTCCAATCTACATAAGGAGATCCTGTAGACCCTGTTCTAAATACAAAAATAAATAAATAAGCACAATAAAGCAATAGAAGTGCAAGATTTAATTACACTATTTTATTTTATTATTTTTTATGTATTTAGCACAGGGTCTACAGAGAGTGCAGGGCCTCATTACATAGCTCAGACTTGTAGTGATTCATCTGTGTTCAGCTTTCTAAGAGCTGGGATTACAGACGTGTGCAACCACACTCAGTCTCAATGGTCATCTCAAATTAAAGCAAGACCTATATGAAAAAACATGTATTGTTTTTTTTTTAATCTCCCAAGGTCAGTCAAATCCCCTCAGGGTTTACTTTGGAACCATATACAGTGCTTTGTAGAACTGTTGCCAGTGTCAGCCATCTGGATGAGTCATGGTCATTGCTTGACCAGTTTGCTCTCTGTGAAAGCCCAAGAGAATGTTTTCTCTCTAGGTAACTCTCCTTAGGCACACTATATCAATCTCTTTCCTCTGTAGCCCCATAATCTCCTTAACTACCCGGAAGGAAAGTCTAACCATGAGACATAAAACATAAAGCTAGATTAGCATGCTGAGCTGTAAAAGGCTTAAATCAACAGCTTCCAACTTTGCCGGTTTTGCCAATAATCCACTGTGATTATGGAATATTGGATTATGTATACAACTACTTTCTCTTAGTTCAATGAGAAGAAATTTTTTTGTACCTATAATAATTAGAAAAATTATCACATCTACACCCTGTGCTCTGTATAACTACAAGGAGGCAATGTACATTGTATCAAACAATGGAAATGTACTACTAACGTGTTTTGAAACTGTCACATTGGTATTTCTTGTTAAATGCAATAAAAAATAAAATGTAAAAAAAAAAAGAGAGAGAGAGAAAGAGAGACTACTCTATAGTAGTCTCAGCACATCCAGGGCAGGGCCAGCACTGTACACCAAGGATCCAATCCCTGCTGCTGCACTCTGCCTAAGCAGGTGCTATAGTCTGATAAACTATCTGGTCAGCCCAATTACATAATTTTAGATAAAACAAAAATTAAAACTAAAAGCAAACCACAAACTAAAATCACATGATGCTACCCCAATAGGAAAACATATGCCCACATAGAGTCTATTTACTAAAAAGAAAAAAATAATTAATAAAAATAAATACTTTACAAGTAATAAAATGGACTTGGAACAATAAAAATAATTTTCAAAATAGCAACAATTTTCAAAATTTGATTTTTTTATATGTATTTAAAACAGAGTCTCACTATGCAGTTTCGACTCCTGGTGGTCCTTCTGTTTTCAGCCTCCCCAGCGCTGGGATTACAGGTGTGCACCATCAGATCAAGTATCTATGGTCAGTTCAGCATGTCCAGGGTGGGGCCAGTATGGTATGTGGTGCCAGGGATTGAACTCCAGTCCCTAAAAATGCCTAAGCAGGTGCTTAGTCCACTGAGCTATCCCACTGGCCCTAGAAATTTTGAAAAATAATGATAAACAAGTTAATCATTATGTGAAACATTAGGCACATCAATGTTTTACTGATTGATACATGTAAACTCTTATCATATTGCTAAAAAACATTTGGTAAGCCACCAATCATTAAAAAGCACATCACCCTCAAACCCGGCAATCTAATTACTAAAGAGTTATCCTGAGGAGTTCTTACATAAATATGTAAGACAGAAGCAAATGTTCTTAGTAAATTGCTTGCAAATATCCAGTTTTTGATTGAAAAGAAGGTAATTTTCCAATAGCACAGAATAAGGTTGTTCATTACAATATTTGTTATAAAAAGAAAAATGGAAATAGCATACAAATTCACCAGCAGGTTATTAGTTCGATAGATTTGAGTCTGCTTACATGAAAAACTACTCACAATATTTTTGAACAAAAAGTTGAAAGGCAGTAGACGAGAGGAAAGGTGTGCATGTTTGTAGGCATGAGGGAAAGTACGTATGTTTGTCTAGAATGCATAGATAAAATTAGAAACTTTGGTAGGCTATGATCTGAATATCCAATTTAAACTTTCACTTGAATATGGTTATAAGTTTGACTATCCTACTTTCAAATTTTCATTTCTTAAAAATGATAATTCTGCTTATATAGGCAAACTACACTTAGAAAGAAAATATTAACTAGCAATGTAATAAAGAAGTTATTTCTTTGGGGGCCTTAAGCTCAAATCTTCAAATTTGCACTGTTTCCTTGTGGAATTATTTGATCAAACTGAAATTAAAACCAAAAGCTCTAACTGGGTTTGGTCAGCCCTGCTCTGCTGCCCCAGATAACTGCTGGAACTTTCCAATCTTCTGCAAAAGGATAAAGCAACAATTATGATTGAAACCTTGGGGGGAATTCATCCATCCATTCAGCTAATATTAATTGAGCACCTTGGTTGAGCTCACTCATCCTCCTGGTGAAGTAGGTTGTTTATAGCTAGTGCTGTGCTCTTACAGACAGAAACAACAAGAAAACAAAGGTGAGGGCTGGGCACCAGGAGCGGGAGGCCGGGGATCAGAACTGGCATTTAAATTACCTGGGGCTCCAGGCACGGCTCCAGTTAGAATGCAAAATGTGTGACCCTGAGCATTGATAGTAGCTGAAGTTCCAAGCTATATTTTTGTCACAATCATCCAAGAATCTCCAAAAATGGTGCCTGTGATACGATTATCATTTGGGGAGGGAGGTCCCTGAGCTTCTGTAGCACCCAAGGGAGGAACCAGAGCTCTGCTGGCTGTGCACCTTCACCACTCCAATCTGGAAGGAAATCCATTGCAAGTCCCTTCTCTTTCCTGAGTGATACTCTAAATCCGATGCCTTTAGGACAGGGTGAATTTGGGGCAGGGGCTGCATGGAGCTAAATCTGGTGGCATAGGGGGGTTCATGCTCCACAGGTGGTCTTGCAGTCCAGCTGCTTGGAGGAACAGAAGGAGGGAGATGGACGGACAGATCAGAGGCTACACGACCTGGGGCAAGGGCCAAAATTAAGCAGCGAAGGGTAGGAGATGGAGATCACCTCTGACTGTCACCTGCGATCAGTGACAGCATCGATGTGTGCTGAAAGAACTCAGGTTATAGCACCCAGGTGTTCAGCCTTGGAATCCAGGAGTTTGGCAACCTAAAATCAAGAATGGTTAAAAAAAGAAATAAAACCTTTTGATGTATTTAAGATTCATCTATGCCTTCTTGAGCCTTCCATCTCACTTACTTGGTTTCTGCTCCCAATCTGTACCATTTCCTTCTGGAATAACCCTGCAGCCCTTTGCTGCCTCCTGGAACTGAGTTTCGTATTCCCTACCCTGCTATAACCTACTTCTCTCATTCCAGCTGCAACTCAGTCATCCTGTGCTCTATCTCTGTCCCAGGAAAGGCCAGGGAAAGATTGGTCCACGCTCTGCTTCTATTTGTATCTCCGAAGGTAGTGTTGGATTATTGTGATTCCCAACATCCTTCACATTATCAAATGCTGTGGACAAGATAAGAGAGACTGGAAGAGAAGGAGAAGGAGAGGGCTGAGAGGATGATGCAGTTCCTATCAAGGACTGAGGCTTAAATGAGAGGTGTTGGGTGAGCACAATGGGTGTTTAAAAATGGACTAAAGATGCAGATAAGGGAAACAGCACCCTAAGTACACAATGCACAAGTCAGATTATAGCCTGGGTGTAAAGGAGCAGAAAGAAGGCAGGCTGCTGCTGCTGCTGCTGCTTACTGCCTTCCTGCATGAAGCACCATGCACTGTTTCTCCTCTATAATGCTCCTCTGCCATGCTGTCCTACCTTGGAACTAGCCAACAAGGAACTAAAGCCTCTAAAAATTGCAAACTAAAATGAACCCCTCTTCCTCTAACTTTGCATGCCAGGTATTTTGTCCTAGGAATGACAAAAGTAGCTAAGACACAAATGAAATGTGTACTTATATATTCTTTTATTTCAAGATTTTCTGTTCTAATTTCTTCTTGCTGCTATCTCCATTTACTTATTGTCTTAGTAACTTTTTACTTGCTGCTGGGACAAATACCCGACACTCAAAATAAAGGAAGAAAAGGTTTATTTAGCTCTCAGTTTGTGGAGGTTTCAGTCCATATTTGGTTGGCCCAAGGCTGAGTGGAACAGGGCAGAGAGCATCTAGTTCATGGTGGCAGAACAGTAACAATCGTGACACAGGCAGCCAACCAAACAGGGCAGAGAGCAACAGCATGAGTCTAACTCTATGTCTCTCTTTAAATTACATCAGGCTCTCTGCCTTAGCCTATCCACCTCAGGCCACACCTATAACTCCCAGCAGTACTCAGCCCATAAACTCATCAGTACTAAAACACATAATCACAGTGGATCATGGATCAAGTCTCAAACTCTAGAAGTCCCCACCCCATGATTGCATGAGACTTTGGGGGGACAACTAGAGATAAAACATAATATTCCACCCTGAACCCCCAAAGTATCATGTACATCCCTTTATGCAAAAGACATTTTAGTCCATCTGGAAGAGTTGCCAATGTCCCAACAGTTTCAGCACTGCTGAAAAGTCAAAGTCCCAATTCTCCTCCGAGATCCAAGGCAAACTCTCAACTGTGAGCCCCTGTACAACATAAAAGTTAAATATATCCAACATTCAAAGGCACAAGATAAGCCGGGTGTGGTGGCGCACGCCTGTAATCCCAGCACTTGAGAGGCTGAGGCAGGAGGATCGGTGTGAGTTCGGACCAGCCTGGGCTACCAAAGTGAGTTCAAGGTCATCCTGAACTGCATAACAACACCCTGTCTCAAAAAGACAAAAAGAAAAAAAGAAAAAAAAAAAAAAAAAAAAAAAAAAAAAAAAAAAAAAAAAAAAAAAAAAAAAAAAAAAAAAAAAAAAAAAAAAAAAAAAAAAAAAAAAAAAAAAAAA
>PVJA010011045.1:9121-55858 GCA_004027025.1 Myocastor coypus | reverse complement strand
ACACACACACACACACACACACACACACACCATGCACACACATGCACACACACACGTACACATGCTCACAGACACCGCACTCCATGCACGCACACATGGCACGCACGCGCGCAGGCAAGCACGCCCGCACGCACAGGCAAAATGCTGCTCTGATGCCCGCGTTTGGCTCTCCTGGGCCCCGCCAGAGACCAAAGCCCCTGCTGAATGCTGTCTAGAGTGTTTGCACTTGAATCTGACTGCAATTGCAAACGGTCGCCCTGTTAAGAGCTTTTTCAAAAAATCTAGCAAAATAAAAGAGGCTATTCCTAGTGTTAACACTTGTGATTGAAGATACTTAGGTTTTCAAAGGTTCCGCGGGGTCTGCCCACCCCTCCAAAGTTTCCTGAGCCTCCTTGTTCCTGTTCTGAGCCTCAGATCCAGCGCCCGTGGGCAGTCCACTTGCAGGGCAGCCACTCACTCAAGTGGCCACTTCTAAAACTTAATGGCTATTGACTCTGGTCAGGATTTCTGAGATGTTATCTGGCCTGTAAAGACTCTGCAGCCCGCCGTTTACATTGTATCAGGCGATTGTATAATCAGTATTGATTTTCCTTGTGTGTAGTACCTATGTCAAACAACCTAATATATTTAAATGGTGATTATTTCAGTTATATATGTACCGTGAGATAAGATCAAAGGTAGTTAGATGTGTGGTGGATGGGAAGATAGCAGAACATACTTGGGCCTTTACCAGGCCATTGTACAGCCCAACAACAATTGAGCTCGTTTAATCATTAACTTTGGGAAACCAGGGAGACCACGCTGTTGAGGACCAGCTTGGCAGATGGTGGGAATGCAGGAGGGAGGACGGGTTCCAAAGATCCTGGGAAATCATTCCGAGCACTTAATTCACTCCTTGCTGGAGTATAGATCCTTGTGGAGAAATGAGAAACAAACTTAGGCCAACTGTAATTTCCCTGAGGAGGTAGGCACGGTGTCTTCTGAGCCATCCCGGTGGCCATCCTGGGGCTGGGGTCAGGCAGGCCCCTCTCAGGGGTAGGTAGCTTAGTGTTCCACCCTGACAACCCCCAGCACTAGCCAGCACCACACTGGGACAAAGCAAGCTGGTTTAGTACCATTGCTTTGCTTGCTTTGATGACATTTTGGAACATCTTTCCTGCTTCAAGTTATCGTTTTGGGATTCAGTGTAAATAAGCACATGCATATTTACTACTTTCCAAGTGATTAATACTACGTGTAAGGAAAGCGAATGAAAATGTGTGGGAGTTAAAAAATAATACAGATCTTAATGTGAGGCATGCTGTTCACATCTGTCACTGACGCCTCTCGAAGACGGCGGGTCTGAGGACTTGCCTGCACTCTGCTGTGGGCCTGGACTCCAGGCTTCTCTACCTGATTCACCATGTCCCAGAGGCTGGACCTGCTGTGGCATCTATTCCTGCAGCCCCTCCTCGACCTCAGGGCTTGAGAAACAACAGGTGTCTTCTGGCACTCATTGGTAGTTGTCTTGTCCAATTAAGGTAGCTAATAGGAAACCTCCTAAAATAATAAGAGTGACAATCATGTAATGCAACGTTATCCCCAAGAGTTTCCACACTTGCAAGCATACTGTCTTAGTACAGAAGGTGCTAAAACAACTCCTGCCAAGACCCAGGAAGGCCTTGGAAGGAAGCTTACTTTCAAGTCCAGCAATTGATGAAGAAGGATACTTGGGTCATGGAAAACTAAAGGCAGATCCTATAACTTAATGGCCAGATTGGCCAGTGGCCAGGCCCCGGTGACTTGCCCACGCTGCCTTGCATTGAGTGACCGCGCCTCTTGGGACATCTGGGAGCCTGTGCGCCCACGGCCCCCCCCCCAGAACCATGTGTTCACATCAGCCCACCTCAGGGATGGTGCTGGGAGGAGGTGGGTCGGAGGCCTGTGGTAGGATTGGTGTCATCGTCGTCATGAAGTCCAGAGAGCAGGAGCACAGCAGGAGGGGGACCCGCATCAGGCCCAGAAGACCGCTTCCTGACCGTGTGTGTGTGTGTGTGTGTGTGTGTGTGTGTGTGTGTGTGACCTGGCACCAAGGCCCAGCTGTACCCCTCCCAAGGCCTCTGCTGCAGGCTGGGAAGGTCCAGGTCACCTGTGGGCTCCTGCATTGCCCTGAGTACCACCTGTACCACAGGAACATCACTACAGCTGATGTGCAAGAAACGCTCATGTACGTTTTTACCCTGACATGGGTGCAACAAAGTGCAATTTGGACTGTGTTTTAGTGCAAACCCAGTGACCTTCAGGATCCCGAGACCCAGTGGGAAAAAGCTCAGCCAACTTTCCACAGATGGCTGGTGGGGAGGCGTGGTGGCCACGCTTTTCCTATCTATGTCACCTGAACATGTTTTGTTCACAGCATGAAACATGAAAGCTGGGGCCCCACTTGCAGGCAACTGCTCTACCGCTGAACTACATTCCAGCCCCACTGGACATAATTGGTCTTAAGTATTTACACCAACAATTCCCAACTGTGTATCATTATTAGAACAATATTGGAATGGTAAGACATGCCTGCCTATTGTTTTGTCAAAACCCTGGCATTGATCAACTATTCTAAAAGAAAGCCCATGGAACAGGGACAGATGAAGATTCCCGAGAACTTTTTTTTTCCAAGTTTCAGTTTTTTATTGTTTAAATTTAACAATGGTTATATTACATATTTTCATCATCAGATCAGTTTAGATTAATACATATAGGTATATAAGATTGATCAAACAATTAAACATTAACCCTTCTAAATCAACATTACTTTTTTTTTCTTTTCTCCTTTCTTTTCTTTGAAAGTTGACATATTGCATATTGTCCTCACAATGGTTCTACAGAGTACCGTGTGTGGGCATGACCCATCTCCCTATTGATGTTGCTTAAAAAAAAGGAAAAGAATATACTTCTCTTTGGACTAAGAGGAAGCAGATACATACACAGTCAAATGTTTTGCAATTGCAGTGGGCCACCAGTGAAGCTTGTGATGTTGGAGGCTATTGAATCTAAGCCTCCTAAAGCTCATCTCACCAATCTAGCTCTGCGTTTCATGCATTGTAATTAAGCATTTTTTTTCCTTAACTTCCCAAAAGAGTTAAAGACAACATATTACAGTGGCACATGCATATCCTTGTCTACATCACTACAGTTCACAATAGCTAAATTCTGGAAGAAGCCTACATGTCCATCCATAGATGAATAGATGAAGAAACTGTAGACTCGCATGCAGTATAGTAGTATTCGGCCATAAAGAAGGATAAATTTAAGTCAGTTATAGGGAAATGAATATGCCTTGAGACCATAGTGTTAAGTCAAATAAATTAGATATACAAGCTTAAATATTGCATGGTCTCTCATATAAGAAGCCCAAATATAAATAAAGGACAAAATAAAAAAATACAAAAATGGGGAAAAAAAGAAAGTCTTCTAGCTGTGTTTTTGGTTAATTAAAACCACTATGATTTAAAATAAATAAATAAATAAAACAATGTTTCTAAAAAAAAAGAAAGAAAACCCAAGAGCATTCTTCATATTTCAAGTTTTCTGATTTATTTTTACTGCAATATGTCTTACTGCATTGACCTGAGACAGAGACAGAGACAGAGACAGAGAGAGAGAGAGACAGAGAGAGACTATTGTGAGGGTGCTGTGTAAGAGAGTAGTACTTCTGCATCATTATAATTTTGTCTATTGATTTAAAAGAGTTGCTCTTGGGAAGAAATACATGTTTTATCAAATGCTGCCTCTGTCTACACTGTCTCGGAAGCATAAGTCACTCATGTGATACAAAACAGTATTTTCTTAAATTGATCATTCAATAAATTAACTCTGACTGATGTGCCCATGTGCACATGTACATGCACATGCACGCGTGTGCATGCACACACACACACACACACACACATGCACACATGCTCCTGCACGCCTTTCTTGGGTCTGTGCCTTCAAAGATTGTTGAGTGCCTCTGTATTCTGAGTTGAGTCATTCTAAAACTTAAAAATTCTAAAAATTTAAGTAGCATTTCCTGTGCCTGGTGTTTTGATTTCTGTTCTACTGCAATTGCTAGGCTGCTTCTCAGCAGTTGTTAAATGAAGCTAATTTGGTTCTGATGACAGGGTAGATGGTGATTATGTCTTCTGCCCAGGAGTGAAGTGTGGTGATCAAGCGTACCCCTTCCCCCACCCCACGCCGCAGGGTGATAGCGGCTGCTGCTGAAGATACCAGCGGAGAAGAGCTACAGCTCAAGACAGCCGGGACAGGGAACTTTCTGGGTCTGTGTATCTTTCCATTTCCAAGTCACGTGATACCTTTAGCATGCAACTTTTTAATATTTCACTTCCTGTATTTACTGCTATGAAACAGAAGACAAGAGAGTAGATGATCTGCTAGCTTGGTTGTTGGGACACAAGCCTGAGGCCAGGCCTGCCTGTGCCCTCCCTCCCTGGTCATTCCTCTCCGGTGATGACGGCGCCGCTGCTGCCTTCACAGCTTTCCATCTGACACCACCCTTGGGAAGGCGGCTGTGGCATGGGTGAGCTGTGCACATGCGCTCTCTTTATCCCAGAAGCTGACGTCACAGAGCCATAGCTGCCTGTGGTTCTCATAGGCACATGAGCCATGAGCCCTGGACCCAGAGAGCGCCCTCCTCCCTGAGCGTCTGCTGAAAAGCTGCTTCTGCGTAAAATTCTCTCTTACCGATTTGAGCCACTGTGCCGTCTTGGTCGAGCCCATCTTCAGTGACCTTTTGAAGCAAGAGGGGAAAAGCAAGCATCTGTGTGTCTGTGCTTCTTAGTTATTCCCGGGGGTTTCTGCCTAGTTCAACCTCCAACAGGAAATACTGTGTACTCTTTTCCAACTCTGCTCTAGCCGAAGTGGAATACTGTGGATCAGGGAGTATTTTGGCTGTTTTAAAAAAGGTGTATACAGGGGCTGAGGAGAGCTCAGTAGAATAAGCGCTTGCCTGGCAAGTGCAGTGTCCTGAGTTGAATCCCTGGTGCCACAAATATATATGTATATATATTGAAATTGGAATAAAATATTAAATATTAAATGAAAGCAAACTATTTAATGCCCTCCTGTTTTCTAACCTTGCAAAGTGAGATGCCCGGAAGTCTTTGGACATTTCCTTAGATTTGTTTTTATGGTTCTTTCAAGCTTTCTCACCAAGGAGAAAGGAGTCTTTGCTCTTAGGAAACTTCAGACTTTTGTAGCAGTGTGGCTCCTTGGACTTCTGTTCTGAGCAGGGCTCCTGGGGCAGTGTCACTGGGGACAGCATGAAATCCAGCTCATCAAGCTCCTCTGGTGGCCAGGGAATTTATCACAGGAGTCCGGTGTCTATGTGGACATTTCTTTCATGCCATCTCTTCGGCTTGCAATAATTATTGCCTCAAACCACCTATCATGTACAGAAGAGAAAAATCTTTCCGTTCAGCATCTCACCTTTTCCTTTGTGCTCTGCCAGTTGATTTTCCTTTGCTTAGCCAAGGGATGCCCACTGGCCTCAGAACAGATCTCAGCCGTGGAGCGGTGCTCAGTCATGGCTTGGGCCGGCACTGTGGCCTCCGTGCCCCTGTCGCCACAGAGTCACCTCTTCAGTGTAAAGAAGGGACTCAGGCTTGGGAGCACCCTGCCTCAGGGCCAGGGACTAGACCGGGCCCTCCAGCCTCCTGTCCTCCATGGTGGTCCCAGTCCTGCCATCCTCGGGGGCCCAGGAGGGTGGGTCCCCAGGGCTCCGGGCTGGTTCTCTGTTCTCCGGTGCAGAGCTGCTCTCCCAGTGGGCCAGGCCATCCTTGGCTTCAGCAGCCGATCCTGCCCAGGGCGAGCTCTGACAGTAGCAGGCGAGAGCTGCCCCTTCCAGCTGAATGAGCTAGGCTGCTAGTTGGGCCGCAGGCTGGTGTTCTGGGCATGCGCACCTGCAGAGGCCCCTGCCTCTCGTTCTTGTCTCTTCAGCTCCACCCTCTTTGACCTCACGCTTCCCAAGAATTATCTGCCCCCACGCCAACCTGAGTCTTAGTCCCTGGTCTGCGGTTGAAGCCCTGGGACCACAGGTCAATATTTACTCAATATCTGACCTCAATATTCACTGATTTGCTCCCTGGGCACTGGATCCATGGCGGGTTCCAGAGGGACACCAAGAAGCCAGAGTGGTTTCACAAGGAGGCAGGATGTGGCACCTCACCCCGGGTGATGGGGTCACCAGGCAAGAGAGGAGGGTGAGAAGGTACGGCCACCCCTCAGTCCTCCTGGACCAACCCTGGGGAAGGAAAAGGGGCAGGCAGGGAGGATATACCCATGTCCACCTGCCTGGTATCAGGGAGGCAGGAGGGGCTGAGCTCTGTCACCTACAAGCATTTCCTGGTACCAATAGCTGCAAGGGCCCCACCCCTCCCAGGTCAGGTTCCTGTCACCTGCTCACCTCTGTTCTTCAGGCCCTGTACCTTGAGGTTCCCAAGCCTGAGCAATAAGGGCTACCTGATTCAGCAACAGCAGCATCTGGCCAGCTCTAGGGTCTGGGCAGGGAGCCTCCAGGACCAGTGATCAGTTGAGATGGATTCCTGAGGGAGCTATAGCTGTTGGGCGGAGGCCAGCAGGAGCTGGAGACCTGGCCTGGAGCTCAGCCCTCCACTTCTGCTCTTTCCCTGAGGTCTTAAGAGCTCATTGCCAGCAGAACGCAGCCCCTTGAGTTTGGTAGATGCGACATCACTTTGTGTAAAGGGCCACAAGGGCTTCTGAAAGTTGGGTATGGGTGTCTATGGCTGTAACACAGTGCCCAGACCTTGACCTACCCCATCTTTCAAGGAGTCTGGCCCTGACTCACCAGATATCATACAAGAGGCCACTGAGCAGCAGGCAGCGCTGGCTAGAACCTTTCGGCACCCTCCAGGCCCACCATCTCTGAGACGGCCCTGCTAGGTCAGCCAAGACAGATCATTTCCACCCTTGGTGCAGATAATGGCATTTCAATAATCACATGCTGAGGTCTTTAGGTCTAGATTTATTATTATTGCTAATAATA
The DNA here is from genome assembly GCA_004027025.1 of Myocastor coypus. NCBI lineage: Eukaryota > Metazoa > Chordata > Mammalia > Rodentia > Myocastoridae > Myocastor > Myocastor coypus. The sequence continues at coordinate 48,822 of PVJA010011045.1, read as the reverse complement.
ATAAAAATAAAGATCGCTTATGCTCTCCCACAGTGCTCTACAAAAATTGATTTTCCTGGGGCCTGCGCGGTTGTTCAAAAGCCTGGCTCCCCTCCCGTCTGCACGGTGTATGGATGTTTGATCGCATCAATCTCTTAAATTCCAAGTGAATAATTGGCACAATATTGATACACTCACAAGAGATGCCTTTAAAATCAGATCTCTTTATCTAATGCATTTATGATTCTGTCCATTACATTCACTGGGCAGAGCCTTTGATTTCAATGAAGGGACTTCCTGTGAGGATGAAGGTGCCCACACTACCAGTGCCTTTCCCACCTGGCACCAGAGCCCTGGGCCCTTGGAGTTGCCCCTGCAGGATGTTGGTGGCATGGCAGAGCCCGGGAAGGTGAAAGTGGCTGTCCCATCAGAGCACTCCACTAGGGAGGTGCGGCCTTCCATTAAAACAATAATTAACTCCTCAGGGCTGAGCCCTTTCTGCCTGCTAATCTTGGTGACTGTTTACATGTTACTATTTGTTAAATGGCAAAGTTTATTGATTTGGCAAAATCAGTTCCACATTGTAGATTTTCTCTTGGTCTGTGTTTCTACATGTGGTTCAGCATTTTTAAATGTCAACCTCAAAGTATTATTGATCAGTAATTAAAAGTGTAGAGAAAAATTAGCATAGTAGAAGTCTGCGGTCATTAGTACAAGGACTGTTGGGCAATTATTTAGCATGTTTTAACATTTATTTTTCTTCCTGTATTGATGCAGAATATGATGCTTGTGGAATGGGTTTTGTTGTGCTAAAAAGGGGGAGTTGGCATTGATAAGAAGTAAGGATGTGCTTTTTCTGTTGCAAAACCCACCTGTAGGTTTCCCTGGAGGATAAACCGGCTGATCCTGTGGCTGTGTGCATGCTGGGCTCATGGGGACACAGGGACAAGTGGGGGAGGGTGCACCTGGGTGCTCACAGGGCACAGTGTCTCAGCTTACAGGCAGTCCTTGTGTACCTGAAGAGGGCATGCCCTGCAGCCTCAGGCCCTGCGGATATAACCTCAAGCTCTTTCCCTGGCAGTGCACTTCTGGGACCCTGGCCCTAGGGCTAGTTCTGTTCTGAAAACTTAAAACCATTGGTCACAGGGGCAAATTCATGTGGGGCTCGTGGGATGAGGGAGACACGGAGGGTCTCTGGACCAGGGACCAGTCCCACCCTGGCTATGGGTACCTGCCCAGAGGAAACCTTCTATGGGATACCACTCCTGGGTGAGGAAAGGGCTCTTGATGGTCTTTTGAGTTCTAAGTGAGCTGAAGTGAAGTCAACACAGAAGCTCTGCTTAAGAACACTCTGGTGTCCTGAGGTGCCCTGGAGGAAAGGGCTCGGGCAGGACAATGAGGGCCCAGCCTGATGGATGAGGTTATGGGCTGAGAAGCAGAGGGGCTGGGAAAGGTTGCAGCCAGAGACAAGTGGCTAAAATCACATTGTAGCTTTAACCTAGAGAGAGAAGAACTAATGTGGAGTAATTCAAATTCGTATTAATCCACCTTACCTTCCTCTTTCCCTTCTTTCCCCATCCCCCTATTCACTCAGCCATCATCTGTCCATCTACCTTCCTGCCCATCCATCTTCCCATCCTCCCATCCTTACATCCTTACATCCATCCATCCCTCTCATATATCTACTCATCATCCATCCATTTACCCACCCACTCTCTCATCCATCCATCCATCTTCCCATCCATCCATCCGCCCACTCATCCATGCACTCTCTCATCCATCCTTCCCTCTCATCCATCCATCCATCTTCCTATCCTCCCATCCATCCATCTATCCATCCATCCATCCACTCATGCAGCCAGCCAGGAGTGGGTGAAATATTGAGGAATGGCCATGGCTTGGTGTCTTCACAGTGCTGCTATGAGATTTGGGGACCTCAAGAAACCAGGGGGAGTTTTGAGGGCTCTCTATGGGCAGGAGGTTCTGGGGAGCTATGGAGTTGAGGGTCGGGTGGCAACAACGTGGATTTCTAAGAGAGTTAAGGGGGCCAGTGAAGATGAATGAGCAGTGGGACCAAAGTCACAGAGCCAGGGGATGGGGCAGGAAATAGGGAAAGGCCGTCAATCAAGACAAGAAAGAGGTGGCAGTCATGATTGATTGATTGGTCAATTTATTGATTTGTTGATTTGCTACATACCCAACTCTCTTTCATTTTGTTATCCTTTTTTTTTTTTCTTTTGAGACAGAATTTCACTAAGCCATTGTTGTCCAGACTGAGCTTGGACTTGCAGTCCTCCTGGAGGGCTTCTCTATTTCTGTAGGACAAGGCTGTCAGTGCCACCTTCACACAAACCCACATTGTGAAGCTTTACAAACTAACAGAGGAAAACATAATTATGCCAAATGTGCCTAAGAATGCAGAATAAGAGAAAAGAAAATCAGGTAGGAGGCTGAAGAGATGACACCCGGCAGGATTGGCTGAAGGGAATCCGAGAGCTCTGGGTCCTGAGAGCCCAGGGCGTGAGGCAGAGAGGTGGGATGCAGGCTCCGTGACCCCTGGGGCCACAGAGGCACAGTCCTACACTTTTGCCTACGCCTATCCTCTCACCAGCTGTCCCACACCACACCACACCACACCACTCGGGAGCTGAGTGCCCATTCCCAGCATGCCTGAAGATGATCCCGCCCAACAGGCAGGAGCACCCTCAGGAGACAGAGCACCATGACTGTCACCAGTCCCGTCAAGGTTTGGCCCCTGCAGGGAGCCCTCTGTAGCAGTAGCCACACTGCCATGGGAGCTAAAAGCCCAGATCAAAGAGACTGCCTGTGTGGTCCTTTAAAACAGGAAGTCATCCCAGAAACCCCAAAGGTATAAGACCGTAGAGCCTTAGTTTGTTCGGGACAGGAAAGTTTTCCTTATATAAACTGTCCAAGGACACTGGAAGTCCTCGATTGATCTCCATGGCCAGTTAGTAATGCTGTAAAGGAATATGCCCTGCATATTCCCCTGTCAAGTATACAACTTTGCATACATGTTTTGAAAGGAAATAGATTTGTAGATGCCTCTGTGGGGTCCTCATCCCCCATCTGGTGGACAGGGCAGCACCCCATGAGTGCAGTGCTCCCTGTCTGTGACCCTGCATGTCCATTAGTACCACAGCCTGGTAGAGGCTTTCCTGGGGTGTCCCTGGTGCAATACTGTCCTGCCCCTCTGTGGATGCGCATGCGTGATCTCAGGTGACAGGACCTCGGATGGGTGCCTGCTCTCATTCTCTGAACTAGCGGGCAGGTGGACCCTGGGGCACAGCATGAGGGCCAGCCAGTCCTGTGCCCCTGCCATTGTTCTGGCTTCCATTCTCCCATAGTGAGAGATGAGCTCTGTGGTGACCGCTTCATTTTGCTGAGGTTTGGGCACACTGGGTGGTTCTGGGAAGACTGATTCAGTGTGTCGGCTTCTGGGGTGGGTACCATGGGGCCCCTGTATGAGCCAGGCCAACAGCAGCCCACAACTGGGTCCCATCTCTGGAGACAGGAAGTATCCCTGCCTTTGCTCAGCACAGGATAGTCCAGGGGCTCTAGGAAAGAAGGGCCAATTTGGACCAGGAATATAGGGGAACTCTTGATGAACACATTGCTACTAGGGGTGACTAGGGGAGCAGGGAGCCTGGGATGGGCATTCATACCCCACAGGTGCCCACAACCATGACATTGGGGCCTGGGGACCAGAGCACAGTGCTAGGGGGTATAGGATTCAGAGAGGACATGGCCAGAATGAGTCTCTCTGTCAGGCCTTGGGTGAGGGCTGTCCAGGGAATGTAATTCCTTTGACTTGTGTCACACTGAGCAGGCACTCAGGGAGTTTGCAATTCCCTGACAAGACACCTCCTAGTCTTCCCGTGACCATGCTGTGGCTGTCAGCTAGTGGACATGGAGGGGTATTCCAGGTCCCTCGGTGCGTGCTCTGGTATAGACCCAGCACCTGGGCATATGGCACAGACATCCAAGTGTCCCCACGAAAGCTAAATTTGGCAACCTCTCTCACAAAGCTATCCCCGCCTACAGTCTTAGGGTGCTCCCTCTGTCCTTGGTGTCCAAAGAGGGTCCTGTGTCTCATCACTCCTGGGTGTAGCCAAGGTCCCCTCAAGGCAGAGTTGCTGACTCTCCTCCCTTGAGTTCTGGGGGAGCCCTACTGAATGTGGGACTCCACAGTCAGGTCCCACATTTGAACCTGACTCGTCCACAGACACATTTATTTATTCAGAATATTTACTATGCTGGATTATAAGCTGGACAAGGATGCTATTTGATTTATTGAACCTTGTTGCTTGCTTAATTTTGATTTTTATCCCTCTTGGGTTTCACCTAGCTGTCAGCTACTTTTGTGAGTGAAAGGGTGAAATAAAGTAGGAAGCAAAACGTGGCCTTCTAAATGTCAGAAAGATGGACCAGGGAGAGAAGTGAAATCCCCAGGATGGTGAGGACGAGATGCGGAAGTTATGCATCTCCTTAGGGATGAGGAGAGCTAGGACACAAAGGCCTCCTCACGCCACCACAGTGGACCCTCTGCCTCAGAGTCCCTCCCCCCATATGTGTCACTCGCTCCACTGTCCTACAGGTGGAGCTACCTGGGAGGCTTACATTGACCCTGGAGTACAGATGGGGGACACACAAGCGGTGAGGCTGGGGTCTCTGTGCCCACGTTAACCATGCAGGTGTCTCGCAGGGTGAAGGAAGCCTGCAGGAGCAGAGGCTCTGAAGAAACGCAGTCTCGGATTCTAGCACAGAGCCTGAGAGGAACCATCTCGCTCCCAGAGGAGGAGAGGATCAGAGATTCTTCTTGGATCACATGAGTCACCTCTTTGTGGACCCAGACTTCGTGCCACTCTGCTGGCCTGAGGGTCCCTGGACATCACCCTGCTCCTGGGTTCCTTGTATGAGATGGGGCTGAATCTCCCTGCACTGAGTCCTGTGGGGCCAGCTGGACGCAGGAAGCACACACAGCACAGCAGCAGATCCGCAGAGGGCTGGGGCGTGGCTCTCTGCTCCCACCACCTCCCCCGTCTTCAGGCTTTGCTCTGTGGCCCTTTCCACAAGACCAGTTCTATTGGGCTGCGCACTTCTGAACAGAAGCAAAGGCGCGTGCTGCAGGCCTCCTCACTGCCCTGAGGAATATTCCCAAGATGCGCCTTTGTGGCGGCTCCTCGCTCTTTTCGAGCTGCTGAACCTGAGGCTGTCCCGCTGGTCTCCTTGTGCTATGGCAGTCTGCACCTGTGGGATCAGATTCCAGGAGTCCCTGCCCAGGCCAGTGTCAGAGAGCACTTCTCCAGTGCGCTTGGGGTGGTCCCACAGAGTTAGATCGTTAAGCCTTTTGTCCACTGTAAGCTGCTGTACATCAGGGCAGGACAGCGTCCACCTTCATTCTCCACGTGGAAGCACATCTTCCCAGCACCACTTATGGAAGGGATGGTTCTCTCTCCTCCATGAGTGCTTCGTGGCTTTTCTGAGAGCAACTGACCACAAATATATAGGCTTTCTGCCAAAATGTCTAGGTCAGTACCACACTATTTTGATTATTGTAGCTCTGTAGTATGTTTTGTGACTGTAAACTGTGATACTTCCAGCTTTGTCTTTTTTGCCCAAGATGAGTGTGGCTATTCAGGATCTTATGCAGCTCCACACAGATTTTATGGCCATTTTTTCTTTTATCATCATAACAGTGACATGGAGTTTTTGACAGGGGTCACTATAGCACTTCTGGCTGCTTAAGAGATTGACCTAATGGCATTGGTCCTAGCCTGTGAGTGTGGGTATCTTCTAATGTCATTTTTGTCACCTTCGGTTGCTTTCATTGGTGTTTTACAGTTTTTACCACACGCACCTTTCACCCCTTCATCAAAGTGACCCTTAATTTTTGATGTCATAGGTCATTGTAACTGGGATAGTTTTGCTTTTTTTCAGAGTTCACTGTTAGTTCAGAGAAACACTATTGGTTTTTAAAATTAATAACATTACAACATTGTTGAATTCCTTTGTCAGCTCTAAGAGCGCGCATGTGTGTGTGTGTGTGTGTGTGTGTGTGTGTGTGTGTGTGTAATATGTTAGAATTTTTTTTAAAGAATCATTTTAAAGGTTTTTTTTTTTTTGTGGGACCAGGGTTCAAACTCACAACCTTGCACTTTCCAGGCAGGCACTTGCGCCACAGAGCTATCTTCCCATCCCCCATCCCCCGATTTTAAATTTTTTAAAAAAGTTCTATTTATTGTTTATTTGATACAAGGTCTTGCTATACACCTCTGACTCATAGTGATCCTCCTGTCTCAGCTGCCTCAGCTCTGGAATTTCAAATGTGTGCCACAACACCTAGTTTTTCTGGCTGGCACAGCATGTGGTACCAGGGATGGAACCTAGGTTCTTGGGCTTACCAGGCAGGTGCTTAGACCACCAAGCTACCTCTCCAGCCCAGCTTTAGGATTTTTAAGATTCCATCATCAGCAAAAAGAATGAGGAAACAATTTGTAGATTGGGAGAAAATACTTGCAAATTTTATAGTGGATAGATAAAGAGTTAGGTTCCAGATACAGAAGAAACTCTAATTAGCCATAGCAAATAAATACACAGACAAGTTAAAACCTGGGCTCAGGTAGATATTTTTCAAGTGAAGACATGTGAATGGCCAGCAGGCATGCAATGTGACCGACCCTTTAGGACTGCAGAGGGTAGTTGCCCCAGACTTGCTCCTATCAAGAAGGAGAGGCAACAACTCTGTGGACAGAGGTGTGCAGATAAAGCAACCCATGCACACGGTGGGGAAGGTAAGTCAGTGCAGCCACCGAGGAAGAGAGGGCGGAAGCTCTTCAGAGATCCAGAGCCAGAACTACCATGCGGTTCAGGAATTCACTTCTAACGCTCATGCGGCAGGGCTGGAGGAAACAGACGTTGTGTCCAGTGACATGGAGGTGCTGCCTGCTGCTGGAGGTTTGCCAGCACCCAGAGCTGGACACCGCGCAGAGCATGTGGGTTCCAACATGGCTTGTCTGGGCATTCATGATGGAACGCAATCCAGCCATGAAGGACAGGCGAGGCTGTCACTGTGACTGTGTCGGTGAGCCGAGGTGACAGGGGAACAGGTGATGGCTGGCAGGACCAGAGTAACTTATGCTGCACCGTCTCACCTGCATGTGGAATGTCAGACTGTCGGTCCCTTAGAGCGCCCGCAGAGCAGTGTGGCGAGCCGAACTCAGTGGGCAGGGCTGGGAATCAGAGATGCTGTTGACAGGGTATATGACGTCCCTGCAGGCTGGGAAAGATCCCGGTGACCGCAGCTGACAGTGGTGGACTGTGCCTCTTAAAACGCATACCAGAAGGAATTTGAATCTTCCAAGCACAAGGACATGGCAAATATTTGAGGATGGATCTGTGAATTGCCCTGACCTGATTTTCTGTAATACACACATGCACTGAGAGATCACCTTGAGCCCTATAAATATAGAAATTATTTGTCAAATAAAATTGGCAGGGCTTAGTTCTTAGAACCAGAATTTTAAACACAGATTCTCAAGGTAGAAGAAAAAAGAAGGGCCTTCAGTATTTTCTTCCAGTGTCTACCCACTAAGATACCATGATTTTCCATTGTTACAGATATTATATATGATTAGCCTATTTCAACAATGACACCTAGGGCTGGTGAGATAGCTCAGGGCACTAAGCACCTGCTTAGGTAAGTACAGGGACAGGGGTTCGATCCTCTGGCCGTGCTGAGCTGGGCACTGATACCGGCTTCGTGGTGCATGCCTGTAAACCAAGCACAGGGAGGCTGAAAAGAGGAGGATCAGTAAGAGTCTGAACTGTGTAGTGAGAGTCTATACCAAATATATTAAGTAAATTTTAAAAAATGCAAAAATGGCTTCTAACCACTTTTCAGATTCGGGTCAAACTTTCGCACTCACGAAACTTTTTAACCACTGGCTGTGTAGAGTCACGCAGCAGCCCGCAGGTCTGGCCCTGGCTGGTGTGCTGGGGCCCGCAGCCCGGCTCGCTTCCTCTTTTGTTCTGCCTCAGGCTCTGAATCTCCTACCAAAGTCATTTCATTCTGTGGATAATTAACTGGGGAGAGCAGTGAAGGAGAAGAGGGTGCGATTCTCCAAAACCCTGGACCAGGGTATGGCTGCAGCTCTTTCCTACTTTCTTGAGCGTGAATGAGTCACCTCTAGGCAGAAGAGTGCAGCGAAAAGCTGAGACCAGCGTGGGGCAAGGTGGCGCAGGTGGGTGGAGGCGCCAGTGGTCCCTCCTGGCTCCCCCTTCCATGCTAAGCATGTGCGGGACACCAGCCCGCCACCCTGACCAGAACCCAGGCTCATCACCTGACACAGGGCTGTCCCACAGAGGCCGCAGCTCCCTTCTGCAGGACAGTGCCCAACATCCTTGCTGGGCCCAAGTTTCATTTTTTGGCAAACAACTTTAAGATTTCCATGGCCAATCATCTTCCCTGGTGCTCATTTAAAAAGAAAGAAAGAAAGAAAGAAAGAAAGAAAGAAAGAAAGAAAGAAAGAAAGAACAACAAAAAACCCACAAATGCAAAGAAGCTGAAACAGAGCGATTTCCTTGTGCTTTGGTAGAAATGTTTCTAGTGTGCCTAGAACAATAACAGTAACCTAAATGCAGTACCATGATTAATGTAAATACCAGGAGGCAATGTGCGGGAAGCAGAGCTCTCATTTAATTTATTTGGGATTAAATAGAATCAGGAAGTGTTGGAAAATTTCGACGCTTTCTGTTTCTTTTTTTATTTACATGTGACCTTTTTACCAACAGGCCTAAGAACCCCTCCACCAACCGACTTCTCGGTTGTATGTATGTGTGATTTCACTCACTCGAGCAGCTCCACATTAACAAGCCCCAAGCAGGACCACAATGAGTCCTAACCTCTCCTTCTTCTTTGGAAGCCTCAGTATTTGGGCTCACAGCCATCGTTGTCCCCTGCTATGCCTCTGTGTGGGGTACCCGCCGCAGCACAGAAGATGGAGGTGCGGAGGCCCCCGCGCAACAAGGCGCGACCAGCGCAAAGCGCTCTCTCCGCGATGGCAACCTTCCCACGTCTCCCAGCCTGTCTGGGTTTTCTTGAAGGTCGATTGGGTTTGCAGCTGTGTTATCTGCTAGGTGTTTGATGGAGTGGTCCAGATAACAGAGGAGAGAGCAAAGCAAAAGGAATTTTTTGAAGATCAAAAGTGGCTGTTCATTTTGTTATCTGACCCTATCTGTTGTCATAGTAACAGGCTTCTTTTAACCTCTGCCGCGGGATGGTTTGTCTCTGTCGGTGCCGAATTCCCCGTGGACCGGGGCGGCTCCCGCAGCATCAAGCCTGTTCCCACTCTTCCCGTGGGCTCTGAGGGGTCACAAGACAGACTCTCCTGCCAGGGAGAATTTAAATTACGTTTTCCATTTAAACCGATATCTTAATTTAGGTTGGGATAAAGCCAGCCAGGCTGCGTCCTCTAGTTTTACAGTGTGTAGGTAAATGCCACTTGGACATGAAATGAATTAACGTGGTGACAATCAGAACAGGCTCAATCCTGCCTCTGTACAGCCTCAGTGGAAAGAGAGGTGGCACTGGAGGCTGCCTTTGAAGGAAAGGGGCAAACGGGAGCTGTCCGACTTCTCCTGCTGCTCTTGAGGAGGCCCTGCGGAGGTGACTGGCCCTTGTGGCTGCCAACGTTGTGAGCTGCTGGTGCAGCAGGGTGATGGGAGAAGCTGCAGCCAGATCCACACTTTTGCTTTTAAGCGGGCTGGAGAGATAGCTCAGTGAACTAAGCGTCTGCCTAGGCAAGCACGGGGCCCGGGGTTCCAACCCAGACGCCACAGGGTGGCCAGCCCTGCCCCTGGGCACACTGAGCGGGCCAGGGAGACAGGGCGTGGTGGAGCACACTTAGAATCCCAGTGCTGGGGAGGCTGAAAACAGGAGGGTCACTATGGGTTTGAGCTGTGTAGTAAAACCCTGTGCTAAATATATAAATACACAAAATGAAAATATTTTTAAACAAAGCTTTTTGAGCTTCTGAAGTACAAGTTCTCCTGCTGGTCACTTAAGGTGGCTCAGCACAGAGCTGTTTTTTCTGTAGACCTTGCTGGTGGCGCAGGCTCAGAGGTGATCACAAGGTGCTAGAGTGAGCCCTGAGCTTCCCACCTGTTGGTGGCCACGGGCCTGGGTCCTCAGTGTCTGTGTGGCCACCAGCTGAGCAGCCACATGCCCAGGGTGCCAGAGGCAGCAGCACAGGGCGCACCAGGCAGAAGTCCCTTGGCCAGGTGCTACTGGTGACCCTGGTGCCCTTGACCTCCACTCAGTGAGTCATGGAAGGCAGAATCACTGCTGCTCCTCTCCCTGGGTCACCCAGAGGCCTCCGGGACACCCTGAGGCTGCCAGGCCTGTCCTCCCTAGTTTCTCTATTGTAAAGCACTAACAGGCTGCTGAGCCATGCCTCAGTCATAGGTTGGGTGCCCTCCATGGGCCACACAGCTTATGTGACAATCACAGAAATAGCTTCAAGTTATGGAGGTTGGGTCAGGCAGGAAGGAGGTCCAAGAGCAAACGCAAGGTATGTTGGTTCTGCAGAGCGGAGAGCGGAGCTGCGGATGAGCCATGCCCACCTGGCTCTGGAGCTGACCGCCTCCTGCAGTGGCTGCTCCAGAGTGACTTGAGCCCGCCATACACCCTGCAGGCTGCATGGCTGTGTCATCTTGGGCCCTGCGTGCACCTGGGCCTGTGCTCAGGCCAGCTCATCCCTCTGTGGCAGCTCCACAGGGGACCCCAGGACCAAGTCAGTCCAGGGCCCCCTCAAGTCCCCTAAATCCAACCTCGCACACCTTGCTTGCGGCCCCTGCAGCTGGGCTTACACTCTGGCACTGAGGTCCACAAGCAGTTTGCTGTGAAAACTGGCAATCTTGGGTCACAGCAAGTCTCTGAGTCTCTCTGCAACCCTGCCTCACAGGAGGCCTGTGGGAGGCTGTCATGAGTCACTCTGGAGGGCAACGTGTTTAGTGACAGCTCAGAAGGACAAGGATGGGGAACCCTCAAACCACTTAAGCATTCTTGGGAGAATCTATTTCTGATTCTTTTTTTAAAATTAAAGTAACAATTCTTTAATAATCTCTAATAGCTAGGTCTGTTCAAATTGCCTTTAACTCTACGATATCTTTTCATAGCAAGTTTCAATCTGGATACAACAAGGTCCATGAATTTATTTGGTTGACAGTTCAGGAAAAAGATAGTAAGTGAATTTTTTTTTTAAAAAAGGAAAGGATGAAGGCTGGTGAGATTGCTCAGTAGATTCAGCACCTGCTTACGCAAGTTCAGAGGCTGGGGGTTGTTGCCCAGTACTGCATCCTGTGCCAGCCCCATCCCTGAGGCACTCTGAGCCGGCGACTGAGTCTAGGCTGCGTGGTGCACGGCTGTAATCCCAGAGCTAGGGAGTCTGGAAACAGGAGGATTGCTACAAGTGAGAGCTGCGCAGTGAGACCCTGTGTCAAATGCATAAAATGAAAAAATAGAAAAAAAGAATGAGTAAATAAAGGAATGCATGACAAAAAAGAAAAATAGTTTCTGAAAACTTCCCTACTACTTCAAAGGGTGACTTTCAGCAATCAGTAGAAAATCATTGATTAACGTACCACATGGTAGCATCATACCACAGTGATATATGTGCACCCATGCTTTACAGCAGAACAATTTGTCATAGCCAAATCTTGGAAACAATCCAAAGGCCCATCATCTAAGGATCGGATTAAAAAAAGGTGTGATATTTTTACACAATGAGGTATTACTCAACTATAAAGAAAGATAAACTCAGGCCAGCCAGATAGCTCAGCAGACTAAAGCACCTGCTCAGTCAGATGCAGGGACTGGGGCTCGACCCCTGGCCTGCTGTACCAGCCCCACCCCCAGGGCACGCTGCGACAGCAGCTGAGACGGGGCACGGTGGCATGTGCCTATAATCCCAGCACTTGGGAGGCTGCAAATAGGAGGATCAGTAGGAGTCTGGTCTGTGTAGTGAGACCCTATGGACCCTATACTAAATATTAAAAAAAGAAAGAAAAAAGAAAGATAAGCTTGAGGCTTTTATAGATAAATAGATGCAATTAAAGATCATACACATAAGTGAAATAAATCAGACTCCTATGTGTAAACATGGTATTGTTTCCCTAGTGTAAGAAACTGAAAGAGCAAACAAAATCCAATGGGTGCAATAGATATTATAAGAGTGAAAGACACTGTTCAAAATTAAAAACAACTGGGATGAAAGGAGAAAAGAAAGAAGAGGGAAAGATATATATATATATATATATATATATATATATATATATACACACACACACACACATATATGCACAAAATAACTAAGACAATTGCATTACTAATCTCTATTGGTTTATTGAAAAGATCAGTTAATGCCTGATCAATTTTGCATGCCTGTACCTGATAATCTGAGCACTACTATGAAGGTAGAAATATGCAGCACAACAACAAATATTGGTTTCCTATGATCTTGTTTTGAAATTCTGCCTCATTTTAATGTTTTCTTTATATATTTTTATTCTCTCTAAAGGAAAAAAAAATCATGGATCAGTTACTTACAAAGTGTACGATGCAGGCAAGAGTGATACAATTGAATATAAATCTTTTATAGTGTGTGGCTGATTGAACTCCTGGATTTGAATGTATATTTAAAAATAAATAAAAAGACCAAGAAAGAAAAATTAAAATGGATTAATGGAAAATGTAGAAAATAAAATCAGGATTCTCTTTCTCTGTTTAGCTCTGGGACTGCTAAGAAATCCCTTTCAGACCCACCAGGCAGCAGCGAAGGGATACCTATTGCTTCTTGGTAGCTGCCCCAACTTTAAACTGAGCAAATCAATATGCAGGTAGTGGTAATAATGCTGGGCTAGGCTATCAAAGGAGGGTGGAGGTGCCAGCAGAGATGAATTTGGGTTTGCAAGCCCTATGGCCAGTCTTGCTTCTTCCAGCCTGAAGCCCTGCTTGAGGAAGAGCTGGGTCTGCCTGTTGTTCTGTATGTGCTTCTGTTTTCTCAGGACTGTCCCCACAGTTGCATCTTCAAGTGGCTCTCAGAAGCCCTGGTGCGGTGCGTCCTCTGTGGGGCAGGTGAGGAGGGGCCTCAGATCTGCGTCCCGGCTCCCCGGCAGGCCAGCCCTCAGGAGAGGACGTGGTCATATGGAAATGCTTAACAGGCTTGCTCACAGCCTGTGGAGGCAGCCTTTTATCTTTGTAGGGTTTGAACATGATCCTTTCAAAGCCAGATAACCCAGACAAGGCCTCACAGGGACCTAGCTAGGCCGGCAGGAGCATCATTAGGATTCGAGGAGGAAGCTTTCTCCATCTTCTGACCGGGCTTCCGCCTGGACATCCCTGTGAAATAGCTCGCTCCCCTCAGCACTTGGCTTCCTTTTAATCAGCAGAAATCACTCCGGGATTGAGAAAGGAGTAAGCCATGGCTGTGCCTCAGAGCCATGGGACTGCCACATCTGTGGTGGAGAACACAGGAAATCTGCCCATGAGTGGCCCTGGGGACTGGGCCTCCTCACTGACCCCCAGTGTGCTGCCCAGGCCCACACCCCCTCTTGAGAGAAGGTTTGTTCCCCATCAAGCTTCCACTAAGGGCACACCTTATGCCATAGGCTTCTCATGTGACAGCGAGAAGACCAAGCGCACGTTCTTACCAGGAAGGCTGAGGTGGCAGGGGATCCCATCGTGTGGCTGGCCTGTCCACAGGAGAAGTGGCCTCGGCTTGTTCACCCGAGTGTCCTTGCATGACGTTGCTGGCATCTGCTCCACCACTGCCCCTTCAGACTCAGCGACAGTGCCAGGGAACACACCACGAGCTTTCTAAGAAGTTGAATGTGCTCCAAATATGTACAGCTGGTGGCAGCTGATCAACTGTGTCCCCGAAGGTGGGGATCAAGATGGGGAGCAAAGCATCCATACTTGCTCAGCCCTTCTGCTCACCTTCACTGGGTGGCGAAGTGAGGGCAAGCAGACCAAACCATACAAAAAGAGCATTTAAATCAGCTGGAAGGGTTGGCCAAGTAGCTCAGCAGATTAAAGTGCCTGCTTAGGCAGACACAGCGGCCAGAGGTTTGATCCCCAGTCTGCTGTGCTGGCCCTGCGCCCAGGGTGCACTGAGAGGCAACCGAGAATGGGCGTGGTGCTACACACCTGTAATCCCAGCTCTTGGGAAGCTGAACACAGGCAGGTCACCATGAATCTGATCTACTTAGTGAGACCCTGTAAATCCCATGGAACCTTACTAAAAATACAAATTAAAAAAAAAAATTCAGATGGAAAGAAGAGAGTACCTTTATGGGCAGATGACATTCTTATATGGGAAACAGTTCAGGAACCCACTAAAGATAAACTATCAGATGCAGTAAATGAATTCATTGAGGTTGCAGTATCCAGTATCAAATGTGTAAGTTCCCTTGGATGTCTCTATAGGAGAACTTTAATTTCGAAATAAAACTAACACTTTTTTAAAGTAGCATCAGAAAAAATAAAGTACTTAGAAAGGAGCTTTAAAAATAACATGTAAAAAGTTACACTCTAAAAATCTTAGAATGATTTTGAAAAAAATTGAAGAAGGGCCTACCAAGTAGCTCAGTGGATTAAAGTGCCTGCAAGCAGGTGCAGGGGCCAGGGGTTCATTCCCTGGGCCTGCCTTGCCTGCCCTGCCCCCCCAGTCCAAGCTGAGACAGCAGTTGAGACTGGGCATGGTGGTGCATGCCTGTAATCCCAGGTCTTGGGAGGCTGTAAACAGGCAGATCACTACAAGTCTGGTCTAGTAGTGAGACCCTGAACACCCTGTGGACCCTTCCTTAAAATACAAAAAAAAAAAAAAAAAAAAAAAAAAAAAAAAAAAAAAAAAAAAAAAAAAAAAAAAAAAAAAAAAAAAAAAAAAAAAGGAGATTTAAATAAATGGAAACATATTCCACATTTATCGATTGTAGCACTTGCATTTGCTCGTATTCCCCAAATTATCTGATGACTTCTCTGTAGAAAGTCAGACTGATTCAAAAGTCCATTCAGACTCCATGAGGGGGTCTGACTCCCAGAATAGCCAAAGTAAGCTGGGAAAAGAAGAAGAAAATGGGAAGAGTCACGGGGCTGAGGATGCAAGAACAACAGAAAATGCAACTTTTACATCTCAACGTCTCAAAAATGTTCTCAACTCTGATCAGTGACCTAGGTATAAAAAATAAATTTAAGAAACAGGTCAATGTCTGTGACCTTGAAAGGGATGTGAATTGTCACGTGACACCCAAAGACATAAGCAACAAGAAAAGATGTGTTGAAGTTCATCAAAATTCAACACTTCTGTGCTTCAGAGGATGCTATGAAAAGACAGATAATAGGAGGGAGAGGGAGAGGTCTTCCACGAAAGGGAGCGGTCTGAGAGACTGGGGTTGGGAGAGGAGGAAGATGGCTACCAGCTCCACATGTGGACTGTGACTGTATGCTGCAACTGTGTCCCAGTGAAGATAAACACTGAGGGGCTGGTGAGATGGCTCAGTGGTCTAACGCACCTGCTCATGCAAGCTTAGGCAACCGCAGGGACTGTGTTTTGATCCCCAGCACCACATACTACACCAACCCCATCCCCAGGGCAGGCTGCGCTGGCCATAATGTCAATGAATAAAGTTTAAAAAAGAAAAAAGAAAACAAAAAGACAAATACTGAGAAAGAGAGGTGTCAACCTACAAAATGAGACAAAGTGTGGCAGATCCCCCATCTGATGAGGAACTTGTAGTTAGGTCATGTAAGGAGTGCTCACATTTTGGAAGGCAAAACGTGCAAAGGGCAAAGGATCTAAATAGACATCTTCCCGGAAAAGGTAAAAACGGGCAATATGCGTGTGAATAGATGTGGCCGTCGTTGGTCAGATGGGATACGCTCGGGAAGAACAGGAAGAGCTACCACCTCACACCCACTAGGATGGTTGGAATAATAAAAGACATGCTAGTTGTCTTCTGGCAGAGCTGCAGGGGAAGCAGAACGTTTTGCGCACATGGCTGAGGAGCATGCGCTGTTGCAGGCTCTTGGCGACAGCTCAGTATTTGCTCAAATGG
The DNA here is from genome assembly GCA_004027025.1 of Myocastor coypus. Taxonomy (NCBI): domain Eukaryota; kingdom Metazoa; phylum Chordata; class Mammalia; order Rodentia; family Myocastoridae; genus Myocastor; species Myocastor coypus. The sequence continues at coordinate 32,712 of PVJA010011045.1, read as the reverse complement.
CCAAACATTCCCACCTCTTATGACCCCAGTATTCCACTCCTCAATATGCACAGGAGCACAATGAAAATGTTGTCCACACAAACAGCTGTACACAGGGTGAGAGTGGCACTATAAACAGCAGTGGAAAGGTGGGGACACCTTGGATGCCCACCAACTCATACGCGGGTGCCTCAGTCTCTTTCCTCTTGTCGCCGAGACAAAATACTCAAGGCTTAAAATTGAGGAAGGAAAGGGTTTGTTTAGCGCACAGATGGTAGAGTCTTGAGTCCTTGGTCAGGTGGCTGCACGGTGGGATGGCAGAGGGGCAAGAATTCACGGTGGCAGAAGACAGCGAAGGCAACAAGCGCACAGGGGAAAGAAAGCCTTTTTTTCTCACTTGTAGTATAAGCAGACCACCTCCCAACATGTGTACACACACACACACACACACACACACACACACACCCCAGCACAATCTGCAGCTGGCATTCTGCCTGTGTGCAGGGCACGTGGGGCGACCTGGCCCTGGAGGAGACCCTGCTCTCTTCTAGCTGGGGCTTCACCCTGCTCACTCACAAAGCCCCAGAAAATCACTCCTTAGGAGAAACCAGGGTTGAAACCCTCAGGAAGAACTCACCCCGGATCCTACCTCTGTGGCCAGTTGTCACCAAGGAAGGACCCTCAGCATTCTGACTGGCTGGGCTGGAAACGCCCTCATTTTTCCCTAGCACATCTTGGCAGTCACCAAGAGTGGGGCGTGCACAGTGAAAATTGCAATGACTGTTTAAATAGATCACTTGGGACCACCCAAAAGCAAAATCTCAGAGCGTGCACCACAGACAGAAGAGAAGGTTAAAACTACGTAAAAGCCCCAAAATGTTTTTGTTTGAAAACCTGAAACAGGTTCTCACAGATAGCCAGGCTGACCCGTAATTCATTTTGTAGCCCAGGTTCGCACTGATCTTGTAGTGGTCTTCCTGCCTCAGCCTCCAAGTACAGCACAGAATTAGTGTGCACAGGGATGTCTGGCTCCAACACATCTGTGCAAAGGAAAAATAGAATAGTAGAACCGGCGGCCTTGGATTTTGCACAGCTATTTGGAGTGCAGATGGCTTGGTCATTTCAGGGCCTGCTGCGTGTCTGCTCCGGCTCTTGGGCAGTGGGGCTGCTGGTGAGGTGAACACTTCCTCTTCCCAGGAAGCACAGGCTTCGGGATCAGGGTGGCTTTCCCACCATGAGGGCCTTCTTTCTCCCAAGAACATCTCATTGGCCCCTGGGTATGGGTCCCCCATACTTGCCCCACCCTGTCCTCCCTTAGGAGCCTGCTTCTAGATCCCAGACAGAATATTGGGTGCTAGGCAAGTTGAGGAGCCTTTAAAAATTATAGATCATGAAAGCTCCCCACCAGTAAGATGCGATCCTCTTGAGTTTTATATCCAGTGGTGCTGGGGAGTGTGAGCCTCTTAATCTGTACCTTGAAACTCAAAAAAGAAATGAATGTCCCTGTGTCCTCTTGGGCCCCAGGCACTCTGTACATCCGGCTATTCCTACTTTCTCATAATGATCCTTCGGGATTGATCCTGTTATTGTGATTTAAAAAATGGACAACCTCAAGCTAAAGATGATTAAGGAACTTGTCAAAGATCACAGCCAATGCTAGTGAGATAAGAGTGAGAGTGGCCTTGCAACCAGGGTTCCCCCCAGCTGCTGCTTTCCCCTGTACAGGCACTGACTGTGCCTTTCCAGGCAGGCCACCCAGTGGTGCCAAGTCTCTGGGGCCCCAGACCCTGATCATCTTTCTACCTGTGCTCCAGACCCTGTCACACCCATTCCTCCATGGCTGTACATGCTGACGTATCCTCGGAAAGTGTGATTGAGAATCTGTGATCAGTGGTGTCCGCTCTTGAGCGGGCAGCTGCTGCCCTTTTGTCTGCTGGTGGCTTTGGGATAGCTGCCACTTCTTGGGAAGGTCACCTCTGCTTCAGCTTAAGATGCCCAAGTGCTAGTGAGGCTGAGTCTGTAGCCTGGAATGTCCCCTGTGCCGCCCATTCCTCGGGATGCAGGCTAAGGTCCTCAGATGGAGCTTAGCTCCGCCAGAGGTGCCCTGATATGCCTGTTTGTTACCCCCCCCACACACACGGCTATGCAGCATCCTCCTGGTCATCGCTGTTTCACCCAAAGACCCTCACAACCGCCTAGAAACAGTGTGTCATCCGGATGCTTGGGGCTGCCACAGCAAGACACAGCAGACAAGCACCAGGACACCCCATGTATGAGCACTGGCTTACGCCTTGGCTCTCACCAAAGCTCACATCAGTTAGAGATTCCTAATCATGCCCAAGAGCTAGAGCACGAAGCCTCCTGCATTTTCTTACCTAATTTTGGTGTCCTTCCACAAGGCTCATGCTGAGGTGCCACTCACTGGAGGGGCCTCTGCCAGGCTTCTGTTGTTGTCATTAGCCCCACCCACTGGCACTAATAGACAGGTGCGCAGACAGTGTCAATAACAGCGTCAGCACCCACGCTGCTTGAGGCTGTACTCAGAGCCCACATTCTACACTGGCTAGGCGCTCGTAATGACCAGCTTAAAATTTCCTGTGTTTTCTACTGCAGAAGAGAGCTTGGTTTTTAAGGCACCTATGCTAATGGAGTGCCTCCACGCCCCAGTACCTACTGCAGGACGTCTTTTGTCACTAAAGTGTGTCGCACACCCCTGAGTGCTGCACAGCACGTAGGAGGCTCCCGTCGCTGAGCTGAGGGCAGGGCTTGTTCCTTGGGGACATGGAGACTTGGGTCTCCACGTGGCCTGCTTGCTACAAGGCCCTGTGTCTTCCTCTATCCCACCTCACCTGGAAGCGCTGTCAAAGTTCAGCTGTGCCTAGGCGTGGCCACACCTGCAAGGCAGATGCTGGACACTCCTGGGGCTCCAACCAACAGGGCACTGTATGGTGGTTACCTGTCTCACAGCAGAGGGATGGGGCTGGGGTGTTGCCCGCTTTGCTTGATGCCTGTGTCCTGGCCACCTTGTGAGTGATGGCACCCAGGGGGCAAGGCCAGTAGTCCAGAAATGTCACTGAACCCTGCTGTGAGCCATTTTCCAAAATGCACTTTCCCTACTGCGGTGTAAATGCCAGCAGGGGTTAGTGAGCAGACAGAGCTGGACAGCACCCGCTGTGCTCCAGCTTGGACACTGCTGTCCCCCTGAGGGACACATGTGGCTCTGGGGGGCCTCTCTCTGATCCAGTCCCAGTGACCACCAATCTGCTTTCTTCCTCCCCCAGCGTTTTCCCTGGGTTTCCTGTGAATAGAGTCGGTACATGCATGTGAGGTTCTTGGGGACTGGCACCTCTCACTGAGCTCACTGTGCAGGCAATGCTTTACCCCCAGGGTACTGAGGCACAGTACTCCATACTGATGACCCATATTGTGTTTGCTACCTGCATCACTGGTGAAGATGCCTACTCTGTGGCAGGTGCCCCATGAGTGCTGGCCAGCAAACCCCTGTTGACCTGGACTAGCCGTTGTCATACTCAAACTTAGGAAATCTAATTTCCTCTTCATCCTCTTTGGAGCATAGCATCTTTGCTCTGAGAACACAGTCTCAGGCCTACGCATTCCCCTCTCTGTGTGACAGTGCCAAGCCTCACACAGAATAGGACCGTAAGAGCCCCAAAGTTCTCCACAGCTGTCAATAACTTGTTTTCTTCCCTTCTTAGGACATTGGGAGAGCAGAGATTCATTTAAGGACACAGGTGACACATGCACTCCTGGGAGACAGCGAAAGGAAAGGTTCCCTTGTAAAGTAGTAGGGTCCACTACGTGGATGGTTTCTGGGAGCGGGAAGGCCCTCCTGTGGCTGAGCACGCCAGCATCTGTCAGGCTGGGGTGGTGACTGTCACACTGTCCAGGTGAGTCACAGAGAAACACCTGTGCCTGCGTGCAGTCTGGGCAATGCTGGAGCCGTGGGCCCGGGTGTCCTGCCTGGTCCTACAGAGGAGCCTCAGGGCTGAGCAGAAGAGCTACATGTGCTTTACATCCAGAGTCATGGAGGGGAGAAGCATGGGGCCTCGGAGTCCCTGTGTGCAAGCCAAGGACAGGGGCAGAAGGGTCACACCCCTACCTTCTTATGTTTTTGAATTCCAAATGGCTTGGACCACTTGGTTCAAATAGCAATATGCGCATGTCATGGCACCAGCATATACTTCTGGAGTACATTTTTCTTCATCTTTCAAAAAAGTAGATTTCCACAATTAATGCTAATATGGAAATGGTATGGTGTAACTTCTAGGAAGCAGCCCAGTGGGTCCTGTGAGTCCTGTCATGGAGCAGAACTTCTGGATTTGAGGGATCACTGGGGTCCTCCCAAGAGACCCTCAGAACAGAAACAAAGGGCTGAGTCTCTGTCTCTCCCCCACCCGCAACCCCCGGCACACACAGGAGCCTCCAGGGTCTTAGTGGAAAGTTCAGATGTCACTGTGTATGGGATAGGGTCCTCACTGAGAGTTTATGATCCAGTTAGAGACCCTTGCACTGGCCTTTGCGCTGCAAGTGTGAGTCATTAATTAATACAAAACAAGTGAATTTATTTGAAAGCAAGACAGAAGTTCAAGTTTTTCAGCTCTCAGAAAGTGACTGCTCACATAAGCAACTCTGGAGCAGTCAGTCATTCTGCCTTCGAGAAAGTAAAGCTGAACCTTTAGCTGCCGAGCAGCAGGGTGGAAGGGCCGACCCATCCGAGCTGCAGCCTAGGCCCCTGCGGAAGCCAAGGAAAGAGAGAAGCTAACGGAAAAGAAGCTCATCTCCCGGAACGCCAGAATTTAAAGCACTGGGCACAAATGCAGCGAAGAGAGCAAGATGTTGAAGGAGAAATGACAGAGCCTGAAAGAGACTTTTAATCGAGACTGGGACAGCCCAGATTATCGGATGGAATCAATATTCTAAGACATTGAGCCTCCTGGCTCAAGTTGAAAATGCTGCCCAAAGTCCAGCTCTTTGAGCGGCTCTAATGTCACCAGGGGACCACAGGGAGATCCTAGTTTGGTGGCATTACATGTTGGCGACATTGTGGGCAGTGAGCAGGAGGTGGGTCTGACGTTGGTGTGGCTCTGGGAGCAGTGTCTAGTGCCCATGTTTCCCTCTCTGGCTCAGCTGCCCTGGGTACCTGCCCTGGGTGCTGGCTTTACCCCATCCGATGCTCCTTCAGGATCATCCTGCCTCACTCACCACAAGAAGAAATGACAGAGACAAGAGGCCAAACAGTGGACGCTGAAACTGTGAGCCCACACAAACCTTCTCTAAAGTGATTTGTCAAGTATTTGCTGCAGTGACAGCAACTGGCTAAGATAGTGATGCCTGAATGGATGTATAAACACACGGGGCTCCAGCCAGAATGTTCAGGGTAAGCCGGCTGTGGAGCACGCCTGTGATCCCAGCACTCAGGAGATGAGGCGAGGGAAGCGCTATGAGTTCGAGGCCAGCCTGAAATATATAGAAAGACCTTTTCTAAAAAAGACCAAAAAAAAAAAAAAAAGTGCAACACAATTTTCAGACTTATCTGAAAGATAAAATTGGGCTTACTTACCATCCAGTATCTTTAAAGTACACTGTGCTGTAATCCCAGCACTCAGGAGGCTGAGGCAGGAGGATCGGTGTGAGTTCGAGACCAGCCTGGGCTACAAAAGTGAGCTCAAGGCCAGCCTGAACTGCATAGCGAGACCCTGTCTCAAAGAGACAAAAAAAAAAAAAAAAAAGTACACTGTGATCCAAACCCTACAGATATTGCTAGTCACTCTAAAGTTACCATAAACAGAATGAAAGAGATTAGAAATCAAAAATTGTAGGAAAACTAGAAAGTCTAGATGAGAAAGAAGGGTCAGCAGCTAATGAGTTGAACACTTTAAAAGAACAGGGTCAAACATGAAATCATTGCTCCTAAGGAAACCACTTCCTTGTCATATGCCCTCTGCTAAAGTGAATGTCAAATAGGTAGAATTAAACATGTAAAGGTATGAATGGATAGTATGGTGAAAGGCCGGGAGGGAACGTCTTCCTAAGAGACAGAAGCAGAAAATCAGAGATAGACAGTGCAATAGATAACAGGCCAGAGCAAAGAAAAGCAAAAGCAGAAAGCTGCTCTGTATTTGTATTAGTCAGGCTGCTAGAGCTCCCCAGATGTGTGAGAGAGGCCACAGAGGTGAACAGGTTCAGCAGTTTTCAGCTGATAGGTCCCTCAAGCTGCAGACCTCAAAGGCCGAGGGTGAGGCTCAAGATGTGTCTGGGGACCTGAGAGTCAGAGTCAGCTTTGCTACCAGGCAGGGAAGCTAGGGAGTTTCTCTGCCCTCCGCTTTCAGCCCAGCCTGAGTGCTCAGTGGGGGGGGGGGCTGGTATGATGCCCCCCACCCACCCACCCACCCACACAGCTATGCAGCATCCTCCTGGTCATCACTCTCTCATCCAGAGACCCTCACAACCACCCAGAAACAGCTTGTCATCCGGATGCTTGGGGCTGCCACAACGAGACGCAAACCAGACGGTCACAAGCAGAAACACCATCAATTGAATTAAAGGTCAGACCGAAAACCGGGCACAACTTGTAGACCATACAACCAACAAAGGATTGTTATTCTGGAAAAGCACATGATGGGGCAAACACTAATAAATCATAGAAAATGGCAGTAGGAGCATCCTGTGAAAGGGGATGAGGTGGGCGAGTCCTAAAAAGAATCTGATTCACTGTAAATAAAAGACAACCCACAAATCTTTAGGCTAAAAATTTTCTCTCTCAAACTGACAAAAATTCAAACAAATACAAATGGTCGGTGCTGGATGTGCTGCTAGGGTAAGGATGTGGCAGTCTCCTGAGATAGCCATTCATCAACGTCACCTCTCCAGGGGACACATGTGCAGATCGTGGCTTGTCATATCTATGACATAAAGCCTGCGTGCACAAAGCACATTTTTGTATGTATAATACATGCACAAAATGACATTTCTAATATATAAGCCGAATAGGCACACATTTATGGAAAATACACATGTAGTTATATATCAACAAGCGAATGTAATGTTTTAGAGTTAAGGGTAGCTTAATCTAAAAATACTGTTATTTGCTAGAGTTTCTTTTCCCATTTAGTATAGTTTGATGAATCCTTTGGCTAATGAAAGAGTAACTCAATAAGCAGAGTAGCAAATAGAGTAATACATAAATAATTAAATTTGATGCTTTCAATGATTTATATAATATTGATCAAATTATGACCCAGTGTGCAAGAACCAATCAGGGCACACCTCAGGCACAGCGAGTAGGGAGGTTAAGGCAGGCGAGGAGGAGTTGAGTGTGAGGTTCTCACTCTGTCTGTCCGCTGCAGGTTACAGGAGCAGGAGAACTCCACACTTACCTGCTTTTGCAGGGCTTTAAGGTCTCCCCTAACTAGACTCAGGGCAAAGCTATCCCTGAAGACTGCACTCGAGCCTAACACTCACTAGCATCCCTCCTCAGGAGGCTTCCCAGCCCATACAGGCTGCTGGGCCTGGTTATGCATGCAGTTGCTCCCATTGCAGTAATTTTTGGGGTATCTCCAGAGAGACACAGAAACTATGCATTTTGTAAGGACATCCACATAGGATTCCATTCTGTGATCCCTTTGAAGGTCAGAGAAATCTGAAGGAAAGATGGAGACACCAAAATTAGTAACAAGAGAGATTTAGTTTAGTTCTGGGGCAAAGATTTTATAGCCAAATTTTGCTGAGCTACCCCGTGAAACAAGTTCATGATTAGTTTGAATGAGTCTAGTTTTAAAAACCTTACTAAAATATTTTCTGATTTTATAGCATTTGATAAAGTCAGGGAGTTTTTTGATGTCTTTTCTTTCAAATTGAATGGATGCTGCCTTGGCAACTTTGATATTTCATTTGAAGGAAGTATAATAAACTGTTTTCTTTGTATTGATTGAAGAAATATAGTGCTTATTTTTTTTGCTTGGTTTTCTAGTAGTTGTTCAATAGGTTAAAGGGCAACACCATCCGTTTCCTAACAGGACATTTTGTGTAAGATTTGCAAGTCCTACAGGCACCTTTAAGCATGGATAAATATGCACTCTTGGTTTCAGATGGGTAGTTTTTTACTACCAAAGGATGATTATGTTGTGTGCCTTGAGACATTGGCCATAATATATTTCCTGTCCCTTTATTGCATTTTGGAATCATAAACAATGACTGTTTGGCTCAAAGCCATTTATTCAGCCCAAAAAGACATTATTTGCACAACAAAAATCAATAAAAATGTTACTAGGTCTGGCTGGATACTTTGCTTAACTGTGATATTTGTCTATCACTGATGGCATGCCATCTCTCGAAGGAGACTCGGGCCAAAACACAGCTATTGATCCAGTCAGCGGTGATGGATGCTGGCATTTGGAGAGGGCTTCTGTAGAGAATCTCGATTAAAAAAATATTTCTAGGTTTTGCCCGCAGCAGAGTCGAGATTACCCGAATGAGGAGGCTTCCTCTGTTCTGCTGGATTTCTCCCTCTTGTGGTGGAGAAGCGCTCCAGACCAAAGTCATTATTGAAGGAATTAAGTCAATCTATGTTTAGCCAAAGGCTCTGGCATCGCATCAAGCCCAGCTGATTTAGAAACAATCCTCTGTCCTTTTCATCACCTTCGAGCGGGGGAGGCTTTCTCTCCCCAGCCAAGGAGGAAGGCGCTGTGCGAGGACCCGCTCCTCTTCCCTTCATCTGCACTGCCTGTGCTCTTCCAAAATGCAGGGAAAACTGCCTCTCCCGGCCATCACTCACGCAGCCTTCCTCCACTTTTGAAACAGGTACTTTGGCTGCGACTAAGGGCGTGAAGCAAAAGCGGGTGGGTGCAGGGTTACAGAAGCACACCAGATATGCCATAGACAATTTACTGCCCTGAGCTGCAGGAAAACAGTGATGTATTATCCTATAAGCCCATAAATTTAAAATATAAAATTGTTTTTCATTTTTCACTTGGTATCTCCCTACCCACAGCATAAATCTGGTCCACAGAGCCACAGTGGAAGGTGACAGAAGGCTGGAAATACTTTTATTTCACTTCATTTCATCTCTATTTATTCATGCATTGATGCCACACCTTTTCTGAACATACTTGATGGAAAACTGAGCCCTGTGAGCAGCAGCCCAGAGGTCACTCATAGATGCTAAGTGCCTGTGTCAGAGCCACAGCCAGGTGGCAGCTGCATCCCTGGGGGGCCCAGGCTCTTGGAGCAGGTGAGAGGGTGTGTGGGGTGTGTGCGGGGTCTGGGGATGGCTATGCATTGGAGCCCTAGTTTAGCTGGTTCTCCACCTGGCCCTGGGGAGTGGGGACAGCTGCTGCTTTAACTTGTCCCCCACTCACAATCTGCCCCTCAAGCCTGGTATAGGGCCATCTCTTGTGTCCTCCCTGTGTTATTGCTCACTGGGCTGCTGTCCATGGGTTTTTAACCAAAAATTGGTCTTAAAACGGCACATGTCCCTATTACTATATTAATGGCTGCTTTCCCAATCTCTTAAGCACTCTTTTTGGGGCAGAGAGGATTAGAATTAGCGATGCAGTATGCATTCACGTTGCCAGTTCTGGTTGCTTTCAGGTGGGAACTTGGGTCCGTCAGCTCACATGTGTGCACCAGGCTGTAAACAGTGGGGCAGAAGCTCACACCTAGCTCTTTCTGCAAGCAACTCAGCAGCCAGGATCTTGTTGGATGTGTGTAAGATGTGCACGAAGGATGAATGAATAATTTTGGAGTTTCACAGCACATGTCATTTTGTAAAATGGCTATATCTGTACGATAAAATGTGTCATATAGGAGCACATTTTATGGACAATAAGCAAGCCTTATGGTGCTGTAATTAGATTTTCAGATTTCAAAAACATATATGGCACATATATAAAAATGTAAAATGCATATACATAATAAATGCATAAGGCTGTGCTTACACACATATGTGCTTGTGGGTACACACATGTGAGTTTGTTTGCCCTTTCCTGAGCCAGGTAATCGTCAATGCATTTATTGCGACATGCAGAATTGCCAAAAGTGAGTTTTCCGATGCACCAGGTTTGATCATTGCAAAGCATTCTGGTGGACAGAACTGTCCTGGGTCGGAGCTGCTCCTCTGAGTGCTGGGAAAGAGACAGGGCGGGTGACAAGTGAAAGCCCCTGGAGCTTTGGGGTCCTGTTTCACAGAAGAGTAAACGCTAGCTGAAATCTCATTGTAGGTGTGGTAGACAGTTGGCCCAGGCCCACACAGAATGTGTCACAGCCTAATGGTCCTAAAGTATTACCTGGGCTCTGCACATGCCTTGTTTGCAAGCTGAATAATAAAGTCACTGCTTCTGGTTTTTTGTTTGTTTGTTTGTTTGGTCACTCTCTCTTCATTTATACAATGAATTCATTTATCCAATGCCTGGAGACCCACCCGCTTCCTTAGTCTCTTTGTGTTCCCGGCACCTGTGGGAGTTCTGTTGCCATTTCTGATACTGTAGGCTATGAGCTCACTACACAGATTCCAGATTCCAGACCAGACAGTGTAGCGGAGGGATTGCAGGCCTAAGAGGTTGTTGATGTTGTTTTTAATCAACTGACAAAATGGGCTAATTAGAGAACTTCAACAAACATTTGCTGAATGACTGCCGTAGTGAAAATGCATTCAGTTTAAGTTTAATGCTAAACCTAGTTAATTGGGGTTAAATTATCTTTCCAATGACTAATCCAGCAGACTGTGAATGGTAAATTATCTTCATTTGAACGACAAAATACAACTGTGCTGGAATTATTTTGGAGGCGCCTAGGCCCAGGAGAAGAAAGCCCTTTTGTGAATCAATTCAAGTTCGTGGTGTGACAACTTTAGATTTCTTAATGATGCCATCCTTCACTGCCCTGTGACAATCTCTTCTATGTATTTATTAGGGGGAAATGTTATTTTCTTGGATCCAAACCATGGGGGGTGGTGGTGGTGGTGGAGGATGAACAATTCACTTAGCATGTAATTCATTAGCAAATGCCAAACCTTGCTGGAATACTGCAGTCACATGATGCCTGAGGAGTCTGAGCGGTGGTTGTCACACCTGGTGGAGATCTAGTAAATACTTTTCTCTGATCGATCCTATTGATCGTCATTAAAGCAGCAAGCTCCAAACAACGAAGTGGTTTCTAATTTCCAGGCTCCAGGTGGAGCCTGCTCTGTCTCTTCCTCTTGCCAGTTAAGAGCGTCATTAAGTGTGTGAGCAAACAGCACATTGCGAGGCCAAGTGTTTTATTAATTCATCATCAGAATTATCTCCATGCATTAATATTAATAGCTTCAAATTAGATTTCATGCAAGAGGTGAAATAAATATGCAGATAGTAAAAAGCTGCAGGGCCATGACCCTTGCAAGGGGTGCTCATCTCGAGCTTGGCCTCGAGAGGGCCACAAGGTGCCAACTTTGCCCACCTTCATCCTCGCCCTGGGGCCAGCACTGGAGCATGCGCTGTGCTGGGACGAATGAGAACTGCTCACCTCTCTCACCCTCTGCATGTGGGGTGCCCCGGCACATGGGAAAATCACTCCTGTGCACGGGCTTTGCTGCTCACCTTCCCCGCCGCCCCCAGATCCAGGTGGAAAGGGAGATGACTGAGCATCAGTGAGTTATAGCAATGCAAAACACTGCAGGAGGACAGAATGGTGTTTTTTTTTTTTTTTTTTTTTTCCTTCAAAAAAGTCTAATATAATTCAAGTTAGGCAAAACTTTACTTGGGTAGTCTTTAATATATTTTATTTTATTTTTTCCGAACCAGGCATACCTATATACTAGGGCTGCTCCACACATAGGGTGAGGTAAACAACAGATATTTAGTCTCTCGCAGTTCCGGAGGCCAAAGTTTAAGATGGAAATGAAAGTCAGCGCCTCGCTCCCTCAGAGACCCAGGGTGGACTCTCTCCTGTGCCTCTGGCTTCTGGTCTTGGTCATCAGTCTGCGGGCTCGGAGTAGTGTCCCATGGTCTGTTTTTCCCACATGGCTGCTCCTTGGATGTCTATCTTCTTAGGAGCGTGCTGGCCCACCCAAGCGGCCTCAGTTAACCCTGGTTATACCTGCAGAGGACCTCTTTCCAAATAAGAGACCAAGGCCTGGGACCTCAGCCTGTCACTCAGGGGAAACATACTTCAACTGGTAACAGCAGTGACAAAAGCACTGAGAAGAACATGCCCCAGGGATGCCAGGGGACAGCAGAGGACCACATAGGTCCTGAGAGGAGGCAGGGAGGCTAGGGGGCCTTTAGGGGGTCTCCTTGATGCCAGGAATATTGCATGCATGCTCTTACCAGGAGCACTGAGAACAGGAAGGTCACACCAGCCCTTAACAACCTTCTTCAACTCCAGGCCATGCATACCTGAGGTGGGGGATCCTTCTGACCTTAGAGGTCACTGAGTGTTTGAGGTCATGAAGGCCAGGGAGGGAAGTTCCATCCAGAGCTCCTGCCAAGGGTCATCCAGAAGAAGGATGTTTCAGGCAGGGTGTCTGCATGTCTGAAAGGATCTGAGTCTCAAGGTGCAAAGTACAGGGAGGAGCTACACAAAGACCCAGTTTATCTTTCTCAGTTTTGCGTAAGAAATGTCTGCTGCTCGATGTCATTATTACTGCTTGAAAATATTGTTCTTCTGGGAAGACCTGGCCCTGGTCAGGTGTGGGAGGCTGCTGGGTGACACCCCTTCCCTGTAGGGCTCATAGCTTTAATGACCAATCTTCAGCATGGACAGGGCTGACAGGCAACGCTTCTGCAAACCACAGGACATCTCAGGACAACACAGCAGCGCTGAGGTCATCTGGCCTCATCTCCTGATCACAACACCAGGTGGACATCCTGCACCTGCCAGCACCCAGCAGCTTCTCTGCAGCCTCCCCAGCCCCAAGTGCTCACATTGCTGTGTCATTTAAATTCTTATTTACCCACCTCAGAACTTTGGGAAATCAGCATGCATAGACTAAGTTATTATCTTATAATATATTCTCTTATTGGAACATTTTGGAATAGACATGCATAAGCCGACATAACAGATTAATTTCTATTTCTTAAGTTGTATTTTGCATCAGCAGTTAATGCTTTCTGAGATCAGAAACAAATAGAAAGAGAACAAGTAAAATCTTGTGATTAATGTAACCACATGTGAGTTGATGTTTAAGGAAGAATAAATTCAGTGAAAATCTAGATTTGTTTCTACGTAAGATTTCTTTCCTAGGAAACTAACTTCATGCTATATGAAGGGAAGAATATGTTTTTTAGGTGGCTCCTCTCTAATCAATTTTCCTATATAAATAACACTGGGACCTGAAATGTTGGTAGTACTGCTATTTTGCTCAAGAAGTCTGATTTCAAATTCTCAGTGCCAGCATATTTTAGCTGTTTAGCCATTGCTGAGAGCCGAATTAGGGTCATGAAGACTCCTTTACACAAGGCAAAGTGTTGTCTATCAATCACATTCCAGTAGAAAGGAAAGAGAGGCGTGAGGGACCATGAACTACGCAGGATTTCCCTGACAATACTGGAGGTCTTATGTACATCCTGGGTCTTGCAGAAGGCATCTGAAGAACCTGAGAGGCTTGGGGACAAGGTGACTGCTTTCCCAGGACAGGGTCCTGAGGTAGGCACCGAGCTGGTCTGTGTGCCAAGGGCTCCGGATCCACCTGGCAGGTACCATGACACCCACCAATTAGGAATGAAGTGGCAGCATCTCCCAAAGGCTCTATCCTCCACAGGGCAGACCCAGCTGGAGACCCTCTGCAGCCATCCAGCACCCTGCAGCAGTTGTCCTTGACCTGCGCTATTGCAGACTGTCCCAGACTGTCTGAGACTCAGACCTGCTGCTCTGTGTTAAAGTATTCAAGAACGACAACAGTGTATTCTAATTGTCGCCATGTTAAAAAACACACGAGTGTATGTGTGTGTGTGTGTGTGTGTGTGTGTGTGTGTGCGCGCAAAGAGACATGGGTTCAACAGGTGAGCAGTTATATCCTCAGTCCTCTCTTGGGTCCACAAAACTGAGGGAGGAAACAGGCTCTGCCTAGAAGATGGCAGTAAGATGGCTCCAAAGAGCAGGCAACAAAATAAACTTTTCTTCCTTTCTAGTCTTAGGCACTCTTCAGGATTGTCTCAAATTTCCCAGTACATTGCTACACTGTCTTTGAGATCAACAGCTTAAGAGGAATCTTGGCCTTGCCAAAGGGCCCCTCTGTTAGGTGACACCCTTCCCAAAACACTGAGTACATACACACCTGCACATACGAGGAGAATTTCACAGAAATTAAAGCAGACTATACTGTCAAGCTGCTTTAAAATAACTTTTCTTTTTTAAAATAATTTAACACAGGCTATAACTCAATGGTGCAATGCCTAACTGGTAAGTGCAAGGTCCTGAGTTTGATTTCTGGTACTAAATGGCAATAATAATAATAATAATAATAATAATAATAATAATAATAATAATAATAAGTGAACAATGCAAAATTTCATCTCAGCAACTACAAAAAAAAACCAAAAAACAAAAAAAAAAAAAACCTGTGTAGTACTTCATAATGGAAAAATGTCAAAGCGTTATTTTCTTTTTGATAGAAGGGAATGTCTTAGTTACTCTTCTCTCGTTGCTGGTACAAATACCAGAAACTCACAATGAAGGAAGGAAATGTTTATTTAGCTCACAGTTACTCAGGGTTTCAGTCCATACTCGGCTGGATCCAAGGTAGAGAGGCACAAGGCAGAGGCCAGCAGTTCATGGCGGCGGAACAGCAACAAAATGGTGACAGAGGCAACCAACCAACCAGGGCAGCAGAAAGCAACAGCGTGAGTCTGCCTCTCTGTCTCTTTTTATATTGCATTCAGGCTCTCTGCCTCAGCCTATCCACCTTAGGCCACACCCATAATCCCAGAAGGAGTAAAACCGATAATCCCATCAGTACTAAAACACATAATTCCAGTGGATCATGAGTCAAGTCTCAAACTCTAGAAGTCCCTGCCTCATGATTACATGGGGCTTTGGGGGGACAACTGGACATAGACCATAGCAGTGTATTTCTTAGCTGTTGAACAATTCAAATATTTCCTGGCTTTTCTACTACAAATAATTGTGCAGTGAATACACCTGTGCACAGTGAAATCTGTTGCAGAGATTTACTTCAAAATAAAATTAGTAACAATCTACACTTCCATCAATTACATAAAAGCTTCCCCCAATGTGGTGGCCCCAAACAGTTTCTTATTTTCATTTTCACCTTGTTAAGTTTTTTGTCCAATTGCACTTATTTTAAATTTCTGAAATTATGTTTGCCTTGGATATTTTGTATTAGGTTTCTTCTTCTAAATGCTTTGTAAATCTTCATCATGGGTCATGGACACTGTATAGATTCTAAAGACATTTTTTCAGCTTGCCAAACACCACTCAACTGTATTCATGGCTGGATTGTCATTTTCTTAACATTTATGCATTCAACACTTCTAGTGTTGCACATATAGGAAGCACCTGGCTTCAAAAAGCAAAGCAGAAAAAAACACTTGTCTCCCTCTATCCACACATGTATCTGTATATGTGCACCTGTCTTAAACTTTTGGCTCCTGTTCACAAATAGCTTGGTAAAAATGTATCCATCTGTGGTAGGGAACTGTGTCTGGCCCCCCTTGTCGAGGGTCCTAAGCTTTTTTCTGGCTGCTTCCCTGCTGACAACTTAACACGTATGCATTTGTGGACACGCACAGAGCACAGTGACAGGCCCCTTTTTCTTATTTTGTCACAGAGGTGGCATTGTTTCCAGGTAGTTAATTTTTTTTTTTTTATATCTCCAATTTTGAGTTTACCTTCAAGAGCTGGCCAATTTCTTTTCTTCATTTTTTTCTTAAAGAATTTTACTGGCATGGCATCTACTGGGAAGTGGCATTATCTATATGTTCTTCAAGATAATTATACAATGAAGGAGGCCAGGGAGATAGCTCCATGGCACAAGTGTCTACCTGGCAAGTGCAAGGTCATGCCTTCAAACTCCGGTCCTGCAAAATAAATACATAAATAAATAAACAAACCAACAAACAGTATATTCTGCTCATAACCTCCATTTGTAAAAAAAAAATTATACAATGAAACACACACACACACACACACACACATGCATGCCCTCAACTGTGCCTGGCTTCCTGACTCCAAGGAACTTTGAGGCAAGTGGGGGGGGGGGGCTGCTCAAGCCGTTGGGTTCCGCATGTAGCTCTCTTCCTCCTGAGCAGAAAGTGCCTAAGGAGCCGATTCGCTCTTAGCACTCTTGAAGGTAATGACGAAGCCGAGTTCAGCCAACACACTCTTTTGCTCTTCTACACAGACTTTTTCCAATGCCTTCTTTTGTGTTGACAGTTCTCTTGAAGTCCTCAGATAGTCAATTAACTTGGGTAAACTCATTTTAAATTGCGTTGTTCAGCACGCTCTTTCCTCTGAATACCTACATTCAATAAATTTCCTCTTGGATTAAACGACTTACCTCTTCTCGTCTCTCTGTAGAAAGCACTCAGGCTAAAGCCATCTGGAATCACATAGCTACATGTTTCCATCAGCATTGTCTTACGATTCCAAGATGTTTATATTTAAGGTCAGTTTTAGTAATTCTTTGTTCTACATGAGGTGCTTTTGTTTCAGGTTAGTTTTGGCTTTGCACTGATAGTCTTGGCTCCTCACTTGTTTGACAGTTTGTTTTCAAGCTTGCTTTGACAAGTGGTTCTAAGTGTGAAATAATTTGCACTGTGCACTCTTGTTTCCTCTGTGTCGGTTCCCCTATTGTGGGGATTAAGGGTTCTCCTGCGCTGCGTCTGCTTCCCTAAATGGAAGTCTGGAGCTGCTGGCTTCTCCTGGATTCTGTGCGGCCTTCCCACAGCCTCACTAGGGACTCTCTGGGAACACCAACCTCTCCAGGGATCCCTCTTAAACCTCAGTTGGGTCTACTGTGAGTCCACATTTGGGGTACGGGGGACAAGCCCTGCCACCCTGGCCGCTCCTGCCCACCCATCATCTTGTGATGGGGGCTATGGCACTTGAGCTATCACCTCTGCAAGTCCAGCTCCAGGGCTCTGCCCAGGGTGGGCACTGTGTCCTGCTGGCCCTGCGCTGCAGAATATGGCTGGCATACAGATCAAGCCCTTTTTTCTGGGTGCTCTTTTTCTTTTCTTTTTTTTTTTTTGTTTCATACTGTGTATTTTCACTCTCTCTTTGGAGCATTTCTGAAATTGTTGTCATCCTTGTAGGAATTTGTCTATATTTGGGAAGAAATTTTTCTTTTTCTTTTTCTTTTTTTTTTGGCTGCCTTAGAGGCGGGTCTGAGGATCGAACTGCCTTCCCCTGTGCCTGACTGGATTGTTCATGCAGACTCTTAAACCACTGAGCTAACCCACAAGCCCCTGAATTTGTCTATATTTGGGAGTATGATTTCTCACTTTTTTCCCCAAATGGACTCATAAGAATGAATTAATTCTCTTTTCACTTTTCTTTGGTGGGGAGGGCATTCTGCTGGCCCCCCTCTTGTTGCTCAGTCACCTCCAGGTTTTGTTCTTGCACAGTGTATCTCCCTGTCTATCATATGTAGCCCACAGCCAAGGCACAGCGGCTCCCGTTTCTGGCATTCCCTCCTAAATCCTCTTCTTCTCTGGGCAACAGCCCCATGGTGGTGATGTACTGTGCTAGAAGAAAGACTTTCATCATTACCATGACCAATGGCCGTGTCCCTTGCCCACGGCCTTCCAGATGCGAACCTGAAGGACCCACCACACTTCTTGGCCTGTGGCTAAGACGCAGTGAGAACCAAGTACAGCTGGCTGAAGCTCTCTACTGTTCACCGTGGTGCCCTTCCTAGCTCCGCTGAGAAGAACGGCTGCCACACAGCCCTCTTCTACTTTGCAAGACTCGGAATACTATTAATAGTTTTAATTATGCATACACACGAATTAATTGGTACTGTTTCACATTTAGTATTTATAATTAATTAGAAACACTTCCACCTATCTATTCACTAGTAATTGTATGGAGAAAAATCAATCTCTTGTGGTTGAGATGGGGCTGATCCTGTCTCGGCTCCACTTCTGTTCCTGCAGGACACCGAGGAGCCAAGCCACCCTGCCCCCTCAGGGAGTTCACCAGGGCTGGCACACAGGTGGGCACCAGGGCCCATGGTGGCTCAGGGGTCTTGTGCTTTGTTTTCTGCCAAGTCAGCCTTGGCACTGCAGGTGACAGTGAGTGGGTAGACAGCTCAGCCAGGTTTTCAGGAAAGCCGAGATCCTTGGGGCAGCTCCCACCTGGATAGAGACCAGAGTCCCAGACTTTGAGTCTGTGTTGGCACCCTGGAGAGAAAGTCCCACACAAGCAAGCCCTTCACAGGGCCTGAGGGCTGAGCTCTTAGAGGTCAGCTGTACCCTGTGCTGGCCCAGAGGTGTTCACCCATGGCCTTGGGGGATTCTTAGGCATCTAGCACTGACTTTGTCAGAAAGGCTTTGGGGATAGCGTAGCTCTAGAAAAGCAGAACTGCCCTGACAATGTTGACACCGGTGATTGGCTTAGAAAGAGCAGGATGTGAAGTAGTAGGAATCTTTTTGTTTTTTATGCATTTGATACAGGGTCTCACTGCATAGCTCAGACTCATAGTGACCCTTCTGTTTCAGCCTGCCCGGCACTAGGATTGTAGGCACGCACCCCCTGCCTGGACTCAGTTGTCCACTCAGTGCACCTTGATGGCAGGACTGGCGTGGCACATGGTACCAGGAATCCAACCCTGATCCCTGGGCTTGCCAAAGCAGGTGCTTAATCTGCTGAGCTATCTCACCAGCCCTCAGTATTAGGGATTGTGAAGAGCTCCTAATTCTAGTTCTCAGAGTAAGCTCCAGATGTGCCATTCAACACGCCACGTGTTACTCAAGACTCGAGTCCTCCTGGAGCCTCAGAGCCAACTGGGCCCTCTGAAGCCGACAGGATCTCTAAACACTCATGGGGGGGTGAAAATATGCACTTTGGGGAATATTAAATGTTGAGTCCAATCATGGAAATGTTAAGTAACTAAAATTGGGATTGGGGGGCTATGGAGATAGCTTGATGGCCTAAGCACCTCCCTGGCAAGCTCGCAGATGAGTTTGATCCCCCGTACTACAAGATGTGCCAGCCCCAGAATCCCAAGTGTGCCATGCCAGCCCTGGAAGCCAGGAGAGGTGGTACGCACCTGCAATCCCACTCCTGTGGAGGCTGAGGCAGGAGGATCACTAGGAGTCTGAACTGCGTAGAGAGATGCTGTGTCAAATAAATAAGCAGATAGATGATAGACAGATTGATAGATAGATGTTAAAGTTGGGACAGCGGATATAGGTCACAGCAGAGTACATGTCCAGCACGAATGGACAATGCGCTGGGTGACAATAAAACAGCACAAAAACATTGACATTATTTAAGATGACTTGGAAAACTGAAAAGAAATCTTGATTTGTACTTATAAAGAGGAGATAAGGTGGTCAGAAGATTTCCACGAGTGCCCTGTGTGTTTCCAGTATGGCTAAACTCCAAAAGCTTGCATGTATAGATAACAGTGTAAGTGCTAAGATAAATTAGAGACCAGGAAAGTAGCTACCTTTGAAATATGCCACAGTTAACATTCACATGCACACACACACAATGTATACTCTATGTAGATCTGGATTTCACTATATACTGCATTTGTGTTGTAAAACAATCCATTGTAGCCACAGATTTCTCAGCAAAAGTTATGTGTATTTAAATTTTTCAGAATAAAATTCTCTGGATGGGCTAGAACTAAAATTTTAATTTCATGTTAAAAAAAAAAATAATCAAGCGCCCCCCCCCCCCATTTCTCAATGTGCTAGTTTCCCAGTTTGGGGGAAGGGCAAGGAGTCCTGCTGAGGAATCCTGGGTAGAGCCAGCGCGTGTGGGCTCCTGGGTCAGGAAGCCTTGCCAGCGAAAGTAACTAGAACCTAAAAATAGCCAAGCATGTGCACACACGACACAATGCTTGGCTGGAAGTCAGGTTCCAGGCACAGGACGGCAGACCTGAGCCTCTGCAAGCCTGGACATTTAGGAGTGGGAGGTGCCGCCTGGGTCTGCCGTGGTAAATCGCCACAGGTGCGTGGCTGGAAGCTAGAGGGCTGTATTGTCCCATGTCTGAAGAAAGGAGTCTAGGATCACCGCGCCAAGACCAGCTGTGGGGGTTCTGTCGGAGAAGCCCTCCTCGAGCCTCTGGCTTTTGTGGCTTCCGGTGTCAGAAGCTGTGGACACCTCACTTGGTCTCCTTCTTCACAGGGCCTTTCCCTGTGGGAGCTCTCTTTTTCCAGTAAGGACAGCACCCCTGAAATTAAGGTTTACCCCCGAGTCCACAATGACCTGGCTTTGACTTGGTTGCCTCTGCAGAGACCTCCTTTCCACACATGGTGACATTCTGAGGTCTTAAAAATTATGGTGAAGCAAGAAGCAGAAGACAGGGAAAGTAAGGATAAATGACAGGGAGAGAAGACCAAAGGGGAAAGGACAGCAAATTATTTTTAACTTGAGATATAAAAATGTTTTATGCAATCTGAGGCACTCTAAAACTGATGAAACGTACTTAATTTTTTGATTTATTTATTTATTTATTTTTTCATTTTATGTATTGGTTACCGGGTCTCACTACACAGTTCAGACTTGCAGTGTTTTTCCTGTTTTCAGCCTCCCTGATGCTGGAATTGCAGGCGTGTGCCACTACACGTGGACTTGTTGCCAGTCCAGCTCACCCAGTGGGGCCTGTGGGACCTGAGACTGAGCCCCAGTCCCTACGCTTGCCAAAGCAGGCGCTTGGTCCACGGAGCTATTAGATAAATATTAAAAAGTGATTTTAAATATTATGAATTATGAATTATGAATCAGTGAAAAATTTTAATTATAAGTCTCAAAAGAAAATTCATGCTGGAGTTGAGACAGCATGATCGGTTTTGGTTACTATGCAATGATTTTTTTTTTTTTTTTCTTCTTTGTGCTTTTAATTTACTAGATGGTAATAATTTGTAAATTCTTAGTGAAGATATACTTCTTTGATTTCTGGTACACATTAGTCATTAACACTCTCATTCTATCTGATTAAGTATTTTCAAAGTTTAAAGATCTCAAAAGTGGTCCACCAAATGGTAGGACTGTTGCCCTGACCCTGCATCCAATCCAGGTGGGACGTGATACACCAAGTGTAGGTGTTCTGTTGTCTTAGATCTCTGAGATTAAGAACATCAGGGCTGGAGCGACCTTCGCCTTGAGCATTTAGACCATCACCTGGATGATGCCGGTGGCCTATGAGCTCACTGGTTAGGCACGTGTTATGATTCATGTCTCAAAGGTCCCCCAAAGAGTCATGCATTTGGAAGTAGGGACTGGTCAGAGGAGCAGCTCACTGGGGACACGGTCTGGAGGGCTGTGTTCTTGATCCTGGCTTCTCCCGTCTCCTGCTGCTCCTTAGCTGCCCTGGGCTGTCTCCTCCACCATGTCCTTCCCCAATGCCATTCCTGTTCTGCAGCCAGATGACCATGGACAGAAACCTCGGAATGAATGAGGCAAAATAACCTCCGTCCCTTTACGTTGTGGCTCTCAGGTGTACTCACCCAGCAATGGGAAAGTGACTAATACACTCCTTTTCTGTAAAGTCAGGCTGAGTTTCTGTAAACTCGCTTGCCTGCTGGAATGTGGATGCTCCTTCTGAGCAGAAAAGCTGTGGAAACATGGAGCTCTTCTAAGAGTGCAGTTTAGATGCCACCTGCAGCCTCCTTGTCAGAAGGGTTCTTCACAATAGCCGGGGCAGCACCCTTCCGCTTCTGTGACTGTCCATCGCTGGGGGGCTTTGGGGATCCTATGTGGAGAGCTTGCAGGTGCTGCCTTTCCAGGGATGACAGTCACACACAGACAATGGGAACACAGGGTCACCTGGTTCTGCACCCACTCAGGGAAGGGCTGCTCAGGGCTGACCCTCCTTGTGGGGGACCCTTCCAGAGATGTGTTGCTTTAAGAATGGGAGGCTTCAGCCCTCTGTGCCAGGTTTTCTCAAGTGAGGCCTGCATTCTGCAAGGTTTCCTCAAGTGAGGCCTGCACTCTGAAGTCCAGGCTTTGCCTCAGGGAGAGGAAAACCCTCTGCACCTCTGGTTCATCTCAGGGCCACCAGTATTCTGTAAGGTGACCAAAAGCTGGAGGCCAGCCACTCTCCCAGGTTTGTGTCCTGGTCACGCTGATCACAGGCCCTCAGGGTCACGTGTATTGGGCCTGGGATCCTCTAACCAACCAGTGAGAAGGCCCAGATCAGCTTGGTGTGGTTCACCTGTAATCCCAGAACGCTGATAGGCTGTGGCAGGAAGATGGCAAGCCCAAGCCTGGCTTGGGTCACTTAGTGACTTAGATCCTGTCGCAAAGTAGAAAAGGACTAAGGAAGCAGCTCAGTGCAAAGGCCTTGGATCCAAGCACTAGTACAGCACACACACACACACACACACACAAAGTTCGAGTCAACCCATGAGACTAACACAGAAGTCAAATGTTACTAATACCACTGAATTTATGAAGTAAGTACTCCCTCTAGCATGGTGTGATTGTAGGGTTGAAGCTTTCGTAGTTCCCATGAGGCATCCTGGGTTGCTGACTAAAACCCTCCAGGTCACAGCCTTCCACATCCTCAGGCCTTCTGGAGAATATTTTTCAGCAGAACTGGACCCAGCACCCAAGTCACAAAGTCCCCAGAACCACAGCAGGATCTATGAGCAGCCATGCCCACATGAACATCCACCCTTGAGCACACGCTAGGAAGCGCAATGCGCATGTTGCGCATGCGTACAACCACATGCGCGAGTCTGAGCATGCGTACTTTCATCAGGGGTTTAGCCAGGTTGAGTAAGACTCAAACTTAGGTGTGCTCACGGGCTGTTTGTCCACGTGAACACACTGGCAGGCAAAGAAAAAGCACTCTCTCATTTTGCTGAATAGAGGGTTACCTTCAAACACCCGCTTTGTGCATGAGAGGACAAAGTTTGAATCAAGATAGGGAGAGACGCTAATGTTTAATTCAACCACAGCTTAAGACAATTTCCTCATCTCCAAGATTCCCTAAGATTTTTTGAGTTAAGGTCTCAACTGAAGCGTTAAAAACGAGGAAAATCCAGACCCCTTCCCTCCGGCCCCCTTTCCCCCTCTGTTGTCGGTAGCTCTATAAGGATGAGGTGGCGATGGGGCTGGGGGCTGGTGAGGAATTACAATTTCAGGTTATTTACTTTCCCAGCCGAGTTAATTAAACCTCTTGAGCTTGTAGCTATTCAAGCTAAATAATGTAATTAAAAAGGCAGTTAGTTTTTCACCTGTTCATTATAGCATTTACAGTAACAACTGTTTTCTCTGAAATTACAAAATGGTTTCCATTTGTAATCTCCTGGTTCATGATTTTCTGCTCTGAACTTTTTGATCAACTCCTTTCAGGTTGAAAGTGTATCAAGCATGCAGCTTCCTAAGAGGATTTAGTAGCTCAGCGGACTAAGCACCTGCTTAGGCAAGCGCAAGGACTGGGGTTCGACTCCTGGCACCACGTGTGCCAACCTGGT
>PVJA010011044.1:0-55745 GCA_004027025.1 Myocastor coypus | reverse complement strand
ATAATTTCTGCCATTTTATGGATATAAATCACAGTTCAATTTATTGGGAAAATAGATGCCTTAATTTTTGATGTATTAAGTACAGGGTCTATAGGGTTTCACTACACAGATCAGATCCATCGTGATTCTCCCGTTTTCAGCCTCCCAAGCACTGGCATTACAGGTAAGCACCAAGTTGCCAAGCCCAATGTCAACTGCTGCTCGGTGTGTGGTGGGGGAGGGGCCGGCAAGGCACACCAGGGACTGAATCCCCATTGCTGCTCTCTGCCTAAGCAAGTGGTCTAATCTACTGAGGTATCTGAGCAGCTCTATCCTCTAATATTGTTAGTTAAATCAAAATTTACCCTTTCAAGAATATGGTATTTGGCCCAGTCTCAAAATTTAATACTTTTCTATCAAAACTATTCTCAACTTTTGTGGTGGCCCATATAGCCTCTATGTTGTTTAACTCTCTTCTTGATCTCTTGCTATCCTAGTCATTTCAAATAATTTCTTGAATTTAAAATGAAGAAAGTATGGTTATCGTATAAAATTCACTGATCGCTTTCCTGTGGTGCAGGAACATTCTTCTGCATGTCAAACACTGTAAGTGCCCTAGGGATACAGTTATGACCTTGTCTTCCCTTTTTGAATTATACGTCATCATATGTTTGCTTTCTAAAATATGATCCACACCTTACTACAGGTAGCACTTCACTTAAGAGTTCATGCTCATAATTTGCCTGTGAATCTGCACAGGCAGATGTGTCACTTGAATATGAGACACTTGAAATGCAAGTTCAGTGGCACAGTAAGCCAGAGTTTTCTTTCATACTCTATTATTTGTTTCTTCCTTCTCCAGACTGATATCTTAACCCCTAAGGTATAAAGTCTAGATTGATTAAAAATATTTCTGTACATTCTTGGCATAACCTTGGGACTGAGAAGGTAGGTAGCAGGAAAGGATGACAGCAGTGAGTGTCTCAAAACCTTTGCTAAATTTGTAGTTCTTCTCTAATCTAGAGTGTGGCTAGGCATGAGTTGAACAGAATCAACGTGGAATGACAAAAACCAAGAGAGCAAGTTCAGAAGTTTGAGAATGAGTTCTGTTTTATTCTTGTGATTTTAATAACTAACATAATCTTGAACCCGTTACATATAAAAATATATTTATAGAAGGGTACCATTTCCATGAGTATAGCTTTTCAATTAAAAGTATAAGAGTTTTGGTAAACTGTATTCCAAAAATAGTTTTGTTGGAATGATAATGAGAGACTGGCAAGTGCGCCAGGAAACCTGTTTTCTTTTGCTTGGGTGGATCTGAGTATTTGCAACCTACATTATGTTGGGTGGCACTCACAGGAATCAGCAGTGGGGAAGCCTAAGAAGAGGTGTTGACAGTCTCCTAATTACCAACAGTTTATAGGACACCAGACACAGAGAACTTGGCACCTTCTGAGAAAAATTCATAAACTTCCTGCCCAGTAATTATGAAGACATTGGAAATAAATAGTTTCTACAAATGTTATTTCTCTTTACGCAAGAGTTATAAATAGTATGTTTTCATTTAGAAATAATTATTCAAACATAGTATAAGTAGCTTTTGCATGGGGATTTGGTTTTATATTCTCTTCTCTTTCTTCTCTTTTCTAGAGGCTTTTTCTTAAGTGAATTTTCTTTTTCTCAGAAGTACACCTAAATCAATATTCATGTGAATAAAATCTGATTTATTAGACTAATAGGACTGAAAGAAGAATAAAATGATATAGTTGTAAAAGGATTTTCCCTAAACAACTGAAAATACAAAAATTGAATTAATAGTTAACCTTTCTCATTTGTGTGCTTCAAATACTCATTGTTTACAGAGCTACAAATTTAATCCCATAAATTTTCTTCATTGTTAAAAATCACACTGCCAATTAGTTTTCTTTTCCTTGATAACAAGAAATTAGCTGCCCTGATGTTCGTGAACGAAGGTGCTCTGGATGGCTACCATTTGAGTCTAATGGGAAACTTCACAACCGTAACATCATGACTCTCTTCTCTCCAAAGAGGTCTTTCAATGGATTATTCTCAACTTTTCAAATATACAATTCTGAAAATTAAATAAAATATTAAAATAGCACAAGAATGAAATTGTTTGATAATTATTAAAACTAAGGAACATATTTAAAATAGATTGTTCTGATTTCAATAGTATTGCTCAAAACAACAACAAAAAATTTGTTAAGCTTCATTGTAAGAAAGAGGCAAATATTAAATAAGATTTTATTCTTCTACATTTTCTGGATAGCATTAATAAATTATTGGTCTTTTATATATCTTTAATGAACTAAGCAGGATATGAAACTGGTCATGATTAAAATATTTTAAGAATCAAAAATTAAGAATTCTCTTTCCAGCCAGAGCTTAAGCTCAGTGTGTGTGTAGGACCTTCCACCTGCTCCTCTGATCCATTTACAAACAAAGGCCAGACCTGGCATGTGTGTGTGTGTGTGTGTGTGTGTGTGTGTGTGTGTGTGTGTGAAAACTTCCGCCCTCTTGCCTGATCCCCTTCCAGCCAGAGCCAAGGCCCAGTAGTGTGTGGGACCATCCATGCTCACAAGAACCTCCTCTATCACATAGGCCTAGTGTGGAACCCAGTGGAAGAACTCCCTGTAGAGAGACTAGGGTCCAGCCCCATCCAGCTAAGTTAGGAGCTGAACATCTTGCCAGAGAGTCACAGCAGGCTCATTTCCATGGGCTTCAGGAGAAAGAAACATAGCACAGCAGCCAGACCCAAGCCAGGCCCAGCTGGACCAGTTAGAACTCGCTAAAACTGGACCCACTAAGCTGAGAAACTTTGCTACACCCAAATCTATGAGAATATCCTCTCTCTCATTTGATTGAGACAGGGGTCAACAGGGGGAGCTAGTTTGCTTGGAGGACCACACGTACTTCAAGGGGAAGTGATCATACAGAATGTAGGGGACCTAATTTAAATACAAAATCCCATTTTAATATCTGCTTAGCTATACAGGCAGAATGTTTGCTCTTGTGATCTAAAATACAAACCCATTCCTTACAAAAGTTGGTTAAATGCTAAATATGACTACCATTATTAATGTTGCTAATTGAAGTTCTGTAAATACAAAACAATAACTACCTGAACCACATAAGAATGGGTAAAAAATATTGGTAGGTGCTAAGGTGACAACTGCATCAAAACTCTACACCAAAGATTAGAGGACAGTACTATACAAAATAACAAACAGAAGGAGCAAAATGCATTCACAGGAACCTAGCCCACCTAGAACAAACGCATGAGACACTAGCAAAGCGTAGAAGAAATCAGATCAGAAATAATCTCTGAAGTAAAAAGAGAAAAGATAACTATATTTTCTGAAGGAGACACCGATTAAAAAAATAGAGAAGAATAGAAAAATGATGGAATCCTTGTGTAAGCAATATAGGAAAGAAATAGAATGCATTAAACATATTCAGAGTACAGCAAATTAAAACCTCAATCTCAAGCTGTCAGACCATTTGAATGAAAGTGAAGATAGACATTCAAACCTTGAAGACACCATTGCAGCTAGTGAAAAGGTAAGGAAAGACCTCGTAAAAGAAACTAGGATGCAAGACAAAAAGATTCAACATGTGCAAGATGATGTAAAGATGAACAATGTCAGAGCAACAGGAATCAATGTGAAAGAGTCAATAAAAATGAGATAAAAAAAATATGGTAGAAGCGATAGCAGGAAACTTCCCAAATATGAAGAATCAGGCATTCAGATAAACAAAGCATACAGAACTCCAAATAACACCAACCCAATTAAAACCACACCTAGTCATATAATAATCAACATCCTAGATTTTCAGCATAAGAATAAAATACAAAAAGCTGATAGAGAGAAAAAAAAAAAAACAGATCATATGTAAAGGAAAACCTATCAGAATAATGGCAGATTTTATTCACAAGCCATTGAGTCAAGAAAACATGGAGCAAAGAAAGCACAAGTTTTGAAAAAAAAGAAGAAAATTTCCAACCCAGAATGATATACCCTGCAAAACTCTTTTTCAACTTCAATGGAGAAGCGAAATAATTCCATGAGGAAGAACATCTAAAGAATCTCATGATGACAAAATGAACCCTACACAGACTACTAAAAGATATCCTAGAAGGGATCAAAATGAACATATCTCCACAATGAAAATGAAAAAAAAAGCAAATAAGGCAAACGAACACAGGAGAAAAAGAGGTATACAACATTAAGTAAATAATATAAGTCAATATCTCTCAAATATCACATCAATGTAAATGGATTCCATTCACCAATTAAAAGAAGTAATTAGAAATATAGTGGATTAGGAAGCAAAATCCAACAATATGCTATATACAGGAAACACACGTAACTCATAAAGCAATTCATAGGTTGAAATTCAAAAGATGGACAACAATACTACATGTTCCAGGACTTCAGAAAAAAAGTAGAGGCAGCAAACCTTTTCTTAGAAAGCCTCATTTCAAATTGAGAATGATCAAATGAAATAAAGAAGGCCACTACATACTGGTCAGGGGAAAAATACAGGAGGAAGAGATAACACTCATAAATATGTATGCAGTAAATATGAGAGCACCCAACTATATAAGACAAATATGAGTAGACAGGAAAAATCTAACATCCACTACCACACTTGTAACAGGAGAGCTTAAAACCTCCTTATCCCATAAAGACAGGTTAAGCAGACAGAGAATTTGTAAAGAAGTGGTAGAACTGAACTAGAACTTGAAACAAAGGACTTAGTGAACATATGCAGTGTTCCACCCAACCACCTATTAATACACATTCTTTCTTCAGCACATAGGACATATTCTAAAATAGACTAAATACTAGTCTATAGATCATTCTTAAGTTTATACAAGAAAACAGGAATTACTCCATACATATTATCTGACCACAATGCAATGAAACTGGAAAAAACTGAAAAAAGAAACCGCAAAATACCATAAATATATGAAAATTAAGCAACACCCTCCTCAGCAACCAGTAAGTTACAGGTGAAATTAAACAAAAAATTAAACAGTATCTATAGTTCAATGAAAATTCAAGTTTAACTTGTCAAAATTTATGGAATGCAAGGAAAGCAGTTCTTAGAGGGACACTTACAGCTTTGAACTCACACATTAGGAAAACAGAATGGGAACAAATAAATATCCTCATGCTGCACCTCGAACATCTAGAAAAAGAAGAGCAAATGAAATCCAAAACTCAAAGATGGGAGGAAATTATAAATATTAAAGAAGAAATTAAATTAATTGAGAAAAATAAATACAAAGAATGAACAAATCAAAAAGCTGGTTCTATGAAAGATTAAATAAAATCAATAAGCCTCTACCTAACCTCTTCAAAAAGAGGAAAGAAAAATCTCAAATTCAAGCAATATGGAATGAAAAGGGCAAAATTTCCACAGACTCTGAAAATTCAGAAGATCATAAAAGTTATTTAGAAAAATATTTACTCTTAGAACTGAGAACACAGAAAAAATGGGCAGATTCCTAGAAAGGTACAAATTAGCAAAACTGAATCAAAGAGGAGATAAGAACTCTCAACTCAATAGCAGGCAATTAAATGCAAAATGTAATAAAAATAACTTACCAACAAAGAAGGCCAGATCCTGCCAGATTCACAGTTGACTACTACAAGAAACTTATAGAAAAAATAATATAATACTCTTCAAACTCTTCAATGAAATTGAATAGGAAATAATCCTCCCAAAATCATCCCCAGAGGCAAGTATTATACTGATAACAAAAGCAGAGAAAGATGCCACTAAAAAGGAGAACCATAGGCCAATCTCCCTCATGAATATAGATGCAAAAATCCTCAATAAAATCCTCGCAAATAGAATACAACAAATCATGAACAAGATTATACAGCATGACCAGGTAGGATTCATCCCAGAAATGCAAAGGTAGTTTAATATATGCAAATCTATAAATGTGATACACTATATCATTAGAGCCAAATCAAAAAGATACCTATTTCAATTTTCATTAGCTAGAGCCATTACACAAGAGAGAGAAATAACAGGAATAAAAATATGTAGAAAAACGTGAAATTATCATTATTTGTAGATGCCGTGATAGTCTATTTGGAAGACCCAGAAAACTCCACCAAAAAGTTCTAGAATTAAGTCACAAATTCAGTAGCATGGCAGAATACAAAGTCAACAGCAAATGTGTATAGCATTTCTCTACATAGATAACAAACACACTGAGACAGAAATTAGAGAAATAATACCCTTTATGTTAGCACCAAGAAAA
This sequence comes from Myocastor coypus, assembly GCA_004027025.1. Classification (NCBI taxonomy): domain Eukaryota; kingdom Metazoa; phylum Chordata; class Mammalia; order Rodentia; family Myocastoridae; genus Myocastor; species Myocastor coypus. The sequence continues at coordinate 49,459 of PVJA010011044.1, read as the reverse complement.
AAGAAATACTGGGAAATTTATCTAACTAAAGAAATAAAAGATCTATTTAACGAAAATGGCAGTACTCTGAAAAAAGAGATCATAGAGCACTTCAGAAAATGGAAATATATTCCTTACTCCTAGTTAAGAAGAATAAATACTGTGAAGATGGCTTTACTTGCAAAATTGTTATGTATATTTAATTCAATCCCTATTAAAATATGAACAACATAGCTCAGACCTAAAGAAATCAGAAAAGACCTAGAATAGTAAAGGCAGTCCTGGGCAACAAAGGCAAAACAGGAGGCATTACATTCACTGACTTGAAATTATATTACAAAGCTATTATGATGTAACCAACATGGTATTGGCAAAAAAAAAAAATGACCTAAGGATCAATGGAATATATTAGAAGATGCAGAAGCAACTATAAACACACTCAGCCATCTTATTTTCAACAAAGTGGTCAAACATGTTTACTGAAAGAAAGATAGTTTCGGTACCAAATGGTGACGAAAAACCTGGCTTTCTACAAGCCAGAAACTAAAACTTGACCCAGATCTTATCATCATGCATAATCTAAAGTCAAAGTGGATTAAAGATCTAAACATTAAAAAGCAACACTCAATCTCCTGGATGAGAAAGTAGGTGGAAATTTTGAAGATATAATGGTAAGCAAACATTTCATGAACAAAAATCAAACTGCACGGAAAATACTTGAAATTATCAACAACTAGGACCTCCTTTTATTGAGAAGTTTCTGCATGTGAAAAGAAAGCACCAATAGGGTGAGCAACAACCCACAAATTTTGAAAATTGTCTTAAATATAAGCACTCAGACAAAGATCTTCTATCTAGAATTTTTAAAGAAATAAAAATAATCTAAGTTCCAAAATTTAAAGACTTAATCCAGAAATGGGCATCTAAGATGAGCACACACTTCTCAGAGGAATAAGTGCAAAAAGCAAATAAATACATGAAGAAATGCTCCACATCACTAGCCTTTTGTGAAGTTCAAACTAAAATGATAACTAGTACCATCTCACCCCAGAAAGAATGGCTATCAAAAAAATTAACCAACAATAAATGTTGGAGAGGCTGTGGAGAAAAAGGAACACTTCTCCACTGCTCTTGAGAATATAGATTGGTGCAACCATTATGGGGATCAGTGTGGAGACTTCTCAAAAATGTAGGACTGGAAGTCCCATTCAATCCAGCTATCCCCCTACTGGGAATTTTCCCAAAAGAACTGAAAACATCATATCATAATGATATGTGTATGACTGTATTTACAACAGCATAATTGCTGATAGCCAAATCTTGGCAAAAACCAAGGTGGCTATTTCCTGAAGAATGGAAGAAAAAGAAGTTGTGTTTTATAAAATGGAGTATTACTCAGCTATAAAGAAAAATAAACTTGAAGCCTTCATATATAAGTGGATGCAACTTGAAATTATACTCATAAGTGAAATAAATCAGATCCATCTTTGTTAATGTCATATTGTCTCCCCCTTCTAAGAATACAAAGGAAGAAATAAAAATTGAAAAGTATAACATAATTAAATGGAAAGAAGGAACTTAAGGGTTAAACAATGAAGAGACAAGGGAGAAATGTTAGAAAATATGGTAGCAGAAATACTGTACTTTTATATAATCTTGATAGTTAAGGAAATGGTCCTAAGAATTTCCACCAGGTTTTTGAAAATAGCAGTTAATGGTTAGAATTCTCACCCTGACTAACTATATATCCTGATATATGTGAACTAAGCAATTGCCCCGAGGCAAGCAATGTGTAATACTAAAATCATGTTTAAACTAGCTGTCTAAATACATGCTGATTCTAATGTCATTTCAATTACTGCTATACTTTTTTTTTTTTTTTTTTTGTCTTTTTGAGACAGGGTCTCGCTGTACAGTTCAGGCTGGCCTTGAGCTCAGTTTTGTAGCACAGGCTGGTCTCGAACTGTCACCGATCCTCCTACCTCAGCCTCCGGAGTGCTGGGATTACAGGCGTGCGCCACCACGCCCCAGCTCTCAACCGCTATACTCTCTTTAAAGTAAATGTCTGCAAAAAAAAAAGGTAATAAATGTAAATGAGAGACAAGGAAAACAAAACGCAACAGGATTATACTGCCACAATGTTGTATATGGTATAATTCTAAATTTCTGTATAAAATTGTATAATTGTTTCTAAACATTCTATAGGGTTTCAAATTTTAGAATATCCATGGTTGTTCAAAAAATAGCAGTTCCATTTATGTTTAAAGTATGTGATATTCAGACAGATAGTGATGTTAAGCTTAACTGTCCCTGTTACAGGATAATATCATTAAGCTTCTCTTCTGCATGCTTAAAAACTAAAGTTTGCAGACTAAAACTTAGACAGATAGGTAAAAAAAAAGTGGCCAATATTTTGGCCCTAGCCCTTCAAGGTCAGTGAGCACCCAGGATGTAAGAGAACCTTTGCTGTGACATCTGTAACTAAGTATTGTCCCAAATTTTCTGATCAAGGAAATTATGAAGCCACAGAGGAAAATAATCAACAATGTATATTGTGCCTAGGGAGAGTCACCTAGAGAGAAAACATTCTCTCAGGCTTTCACAGACAGCAAATTTGTCAGGCAATGGCCTGACTCATTCGGATGGTGTCACTGACAAAAGATCCACAAGATGCTTTCCATGGTTCCAGGCTAAATCATGAGGGATTTGACTGACCCTATCAGATAGAAAAAGTTACATTTTTAATTATACATGTCTTGCTTTAACTTGGTCTTAACCATCCAACAGAAAAGAGTAAGCATGACATATAATAAGTAAGGCTACATTAATATACGGAGTTGTAAAAGGCACAGGACAACAGCTTCTGACAATGGCCAGTTGTGCTGATAACTCATTACCATTATGAACTATTGGACTATATTGGGATATTTGCTGAATTCAGCTACCTACAATCTTTGGACTGTCATCAAGTATGAAAAGCTCCTTTAAAGACTTCTCCAAATAGAGCTTTCCTAACTGCAGTGGAACACCCATGCATACAAGATAACCAGGATAAATATACAGCTATTTTCTCTTAGTTCAATGAGAAGAATGGTTTGTACTAATATTGTTTAGACAAAATATCATATCTACATCTTGCCCTAATATGCAATGTATCAATTATTGTAACTGTCCCAGTGACCTGTTTTGAAACTGTTTCATCTCTATTTTAACTTTTTTATTAAAATGAATAAAAAAAGAAACTAATAATTATGTTATCCTAAAATAATAAAAATAAGTAGTAAAGCCTTAGGCAAAAGAATCAGATGTTTTTTTTTTTAATTACATTGGATTGCACTTACTGAACATGAAAATGCATAAAAGAAATATGCTTGGTTACATAAAGGTTTAGGAAAATTATCTCTAATGAATAGTATAAACAAGAATTTATTATCTCTGGTCTAGCATTATTTTACTATGTGCTCCTTAAATGTCAGTCTTGGGACTCGCAAATCAATGACCAGATACCCACTGAGACCATTAGTGTTTAATCTGAGGGTAGTCCTAGTTCAACTAGTAACTTAAAGACAATCTATTTTTTAAATTTTGCCCGTTCAGTTTATCTGAAAAAAAAAAAAACTGGAAAATTGATCTCCTAACTCAGTCCTAACCTCCTAACTGAGTCCAGGACTCAGGACACACTTTGTCACCTTGAGAATTTAAAAGCTTAAGTAAGTGGGCTCATGAATTCCGCTCACTAGGGTGCAGAGGCCCCTCCCTAGACTGACTGATCACTTACAGAATACACAAGGGCACTGAGGAAGGATGGAGCTTTCCACTTCCTCAAGGAAGCTCTGGTCTTCACAGTTAGCCCGGATGCCGGATGTCATCTCCTGGCTTCCACTGCAGATGCTTCTGCCTCCACCTTGCATCCTTGAGCCTTCTGTGGCAGGCTCATCAGCTTCCTGATACAGACTCATGGAACACTACAGTGAGCTCCAGATCTCAGACTGAATCCTTCAGTCCTCAGTGCGCAGAAGCCCCCATCTAACTCTACGGCTGAGCATTGTAAGCCCATCTTGTAATTTCTTATACAGTTGAACATCTCATGTTATATCTGTTCCTTGTGTTATATGTGTTCCTCTAGTAAAACCCTGAATGGTACAGGCTACTTCTTGGCAAGTGCAACCTGTGGCTGGCTGCCACTTGTTCTCCTTTCAAATTTTTATTTTATTATGTTTTTATGAGCAGAATAGATTTATTAAGAGAACGAAAACTTCTGAGAGGAGGGATAAAAGGGGAACCCAAGAGTGTTGCGTTTTCCAGGGGTTTTATAGAGAAAAATTATGTGGTAAGGCAGATCAGAGGCTAAAGTCATGGGAACTCACTTAGGTGGGCATAATGTAGGACAAAAACTATGGTCGACCAATGAGATAACAAGTACCACTGCTCAGGTAAAATTGATTAAAATCAGGATCCAATGGGAAAGCAAGTCACATAGCAAGTGGGACAAGAGTACTACCTATTTGGCTTGGGCTCTTGACTCTTTCCAGGCTCTTTCAAGGTGACTGATACTTATTTAGCATATCAATCCCTGATGCCCACCCTTAAGGAAGTATGTAGTTTTGTTTACTCTTGTCTTGAGATCTGGTCCATGGCAGAGGAGTGTCTGTCTGTAGTTGTAAAGTCACCTTGTCTTCCATGTCATCCTTGAGGGCCTGGTCCTGTCTAATTGCCTATAATATTTCTATCTAATTTAGCTACCTACAGCAGTACCCCCTCTGAAGAAGAAACCCGAACTGCCGTGAGGTCATTATTATGGACGGTGACTGCTCTGGCTGAACAGACCCTCTGAAGAGGATCTCTGACTGTCAGTTACAACTAAGATCCCTATCAGTCTCCTTTTAAATTTTTAAAATGAAAAATATTTCAAAAGGGAGCCTTGTTACGTCTCGGTATAAACTACGTTTTATGCTTTATTTTCAGCTCAAGACAACTGCTCTTCACTCAGTGCAGCGCTGGCACAAGTCATGGTCGGCCATGCTCAGAGGACCATTTGCGCTCTCCCTTGCTGTATTTCCCATTTTCTCTCATTAGTTTACACCACAGAGGACACATGTCAGTTGTCATACATCACATTACTTGTGCTCCTTTAAAAAAGAAAAAAATTAGAAAAGAGCACACGGGCTATTGTCAGAAAGCACTACAAATCAGTGGCTTAACACAGAAATGCATTAGCTCACAGCTCAGAAAGCTGTGATCTAAAAATCACACTACTGGAAGTGTGAGCTCTCCTTCATACCCCCGAGGGGCTCCCTCCTTGGCTTTTCAAGTGTGCGAGGAAAGACTAAATTGTTTGGTGCCAGCGGCTGTATATCTCTAGTCTCTCTGCTTTATCTCCATGAGGTGCTTTTCCTAGGAAGACAAAGTCCTGTGGTTTAGATCCAGAATGTACCCCACACTTTTTATGTGTTGATGGTGAACTTTTAACATGAGGGAAGTTGTATCATGGCAGGCTATACTCACCTATTAATGAATTCACTGAGGAGGTTAGACCTGAATGCGTTGAGGGTCCTGGCTTGCCAGGAGGAGGGTCACAGGTCCAGACCTGGGAAGGTTATTCTGTCCCCAGTTCCTTCCTTCTCTCTCTGCTGCCTGCTATGTGATGAGCAGCTCTCCCCACTGTGCTCCTTGGCAGGGCTGTTTCTGGCTTGGAACATACCAAGATTATATACATGTACATTTATATATATATAATGGTATATGCTAATCTTTAATCTGTAAGAATCTTCTACCTTCCATCCCAAGTTCTCTCATATCCATATGCAAAATACTTTCTCTTCATGTAATATTACCAGGAGACTTAATGCATCCCAAAATCAGTGCTAAATCTCATAAATACCTTCAAAATCAGGTACGTTTGATGTCCAGCATATGCTATATCTTAAGACAAAATTCCCCATCTGTTGAGCTATAAAGCCAGAAGATAAAGTCAGATATTATGACGTGTATGCTGTAACTTCCCCATAATGGTGGGAGGCTGAGGCAGTAGAATCACAATTTGGGCCCAGCCTGGAAAACTTAGCAACTTAACAAGAACCTGTCTCAAAATAAATTAATAAGTATGAAGTCCAATGACTATTATCTTTATGTTCTTTGCAGATGTTAACTTATCTTCATTTAAAGTGACTGAAAATAATATTTGTCATTGCATGACTAACAAATGACTGTGAGAAACATTCAGTTAGGGACTTAGTCACTGCTAATTTTGCTGTAGTTTATTAAACTTCTTGTTTTTAATATAGCAAACTATCTCTATACTGCCAGTATTAGGATGAATAAAGAGTTTTTATTCTTTAAATAATAGTTCTTGTAATATGGCTCAATGCAAGAGCTTGGTTCAATTTCTCCTTTTAAAAAACCACAAAACAAACTATTGGGCTGGGGAGATGGCTCAGTAGAATAAGCGCTTCCCTGGCAAACACAAGGACCTGAGTTCAATCCCTAGTTCTGAAAAAATATATATTAGACATTTTCACTCAAAAGGGAGACAAAGGAAGATAGCAAAAGATGAGGTAACCTTGCCCCTTCGGTCCTGAGCAGCAACCTTGTCTCTGCCAGAGTCATTTGTCCATAATTTTAACCTATCTACGTTTCTTTCAGTTTGACTTGGCAGTGTTTCGTTTTACTTTTCCAAGGATAATGTTCTCCAAAATTTTGTTAGCTCCATAAATTTCACTGGAGACAAAGACTCCATAACATATATCTGTCCAGGGTCTTTCCTAGATAAGCACCTCGCTTCTTTGCTTTTGCTGAGAGGCTACTGTTTTTAGCCAAATATTTTTCAGAAATACCATTGGCACTATTTCCAGAGTACACTATCTTGACAAGCAGAGAATTTTCCATCATCTAGTACTTTGCCTAGCAATGTCTCCTTCAGTTTATCTGTTTTTGCATTTTCCAGCAAGCAGAAAAAAGAGACCACGGTTTGATTTCCAAAATTTCCTTACAGTTCTTCTCTAAATTTCTAAGTTTATTGCATACAAGTTCTTTGGCCCTTTGTATCAAGGATGATATTTCTTTTAGTTTCCAATAATGTATTATCAATTTCGACATAATCCCTTAGCAGAATGAATTGTACTGTGCATAGTAAAGTGGTAGAAATTTCAAGGCAATCAAGAATTTTCTATCTTGCATTTTAAATTTCCTTGAATCTTTACCCATTTCTAAATTAGCTTTAACAATCTTCAGTACTTGTTTTATAAGCATCCTATGTGGAACACTATAATATGTATCTCTGTCCTACAGGATTGTCATAATAACACACCATATTCAAAGCTGCTAAAAGAAAAATTTTATGCCTTATATGTAGACAATTACATTTTAAAATCTATAGGGAAAATGTTGAACTGGAGACCAACACTGCTGTGTCTCCCCTAATTACCTCTCCCTTATTTACTCTAATATTTGAAAAGATCTCGTGGCCAAATAATATCAGAAAAGGCTGCTTTTCCTTGAAAATTGGTCTATATTTTCTTTCAGATTTCTTTTCCTTTACTTCAAGGAAATTGGCATAATACCTTACACCGTAGTACTCTCACCTAATGATCACTGTATGAATGGAGACATAATTAGAGAGACATGAAAAATCGCCAGCCTTATATAAAATGTATACATCTACATTCTATATTTAAATCACAAATTTGATATTTTTTTTTGCATTTTATATGTGATGGGAGATATGTAAATATGTTTGTAAGATTATAGGTGTAATCTCAAAATCAGATATTAGTTTGAAGATAATCAGACCAAGCAAGGCTTCAATTTAACAAAACCACTTGTAGAGACTGTCCTGATAGCTCAATGGATTGAAAAACCTGCTTAAGCAGATGCAGGGGCCAAGGGTTTGATCGCTGCTTTGCCATGCCAGCCCCACCCCTGGGGCACACCGAAATAATGATTGAGGCTTGATATGGTGATACATGCATTACAGGTGATGCAAACACTTGTAATCCCAGTGTTTGGGAGGCAGAGAAACAGGAAGGATCATTGCAAGTCTGAGCTGTGTAGTGAGACCCTGTAGACCCTACACTAAATACATTTAAAAAAACCACTTATGCAATCCCAGCACTCGGGAGGCTGAGGGCAGGAGGATCGGTGCGAGTTTGAGACCAGCCTGGGCTACAAAAGTGAGCTCAAGGCCAGCCTCAACTGCATAGCAAGACCCTGTCTCAAAAAGACAAAAATAAATAAATAAATACATTAATTAATTAATTAATTAAATTTAAAAAATTAAAAAACCACTTATAAGACCAAGTGCTAATAGGAAAGCCAAGTCAGTATATATCCCTGCATTAAAATAACTTTTTTAGATTCCTAAATTTACTATTTTTAAAAGCCTAACATTTCTTTTTCAATTGCTATGAAAAATGTATTTAAATTATCAGGGCACATAAATCCAAATATCTGTTTTGATACACTTGAAAAGCTTTTGTACTGAAAAACAAAACCTGGGGTCAATTGCATTGGCTTTTAAAGCTTATGCATGTATTAGAAATCAAGAGTAACTGTTTCTTTGCCCCCCATGAGAATAGGGATTATAAAAACAAACAAAAGTCTTTCAAATCTATGAACACTTTAACTTTGTAAATTTAATTTTCCTTGAGTATAATTGTAATGAGTTTTCTCAGAATCATTTATTATTCTCCCCAGTCTTCCCCCTTCTTGCTGTGATCATTATTAATATGTGATAACATGTTAGTTTTCCTCATGACCAAACAGGCTGATGGTCAATTAATGTCCAGAATAATATTAACTTTGGCGTTTATAATACTTTAAGCTCTCCCTAAGCGAAAATAAAATTACAGAGACTTATCTAATCTGGAAAATGATTTCACTTTCAAGACAAGTATGGTGTACAAAAATGATGCTTTTGTCTGCAAGGCTTTCCTTACACCCACTGCTTTCACAGCACTAAAAATCTTGAAATTCTTTCACTAGCTGCTTCAACTCTAAGAAGTTGTCATTGTGTTGTAACTGAGTTCATTTTTAAGCACGTTATGAAGAATAATTTCATGCCATCTGATAGCATCCACTGACAGAATTGAAGGTCCAAATAGACCAAATTATCAACAGTTTTACACACATAGCTTCAACTTCCTTCCCTCCATCTTCACAAGACTCTGCTCCTGCTGATATTTAAGTCTTGCCCTGAGATCGAGAGAGGGCGCAACACCTCACCTTACAGAATGCCCTGCAATGTCCAGGCACTTCGTATCCTTCCAGAACCACTTTCACCATGTCTGAAACAGTTTCTGCTCCCTGTCTAGTTTTCATATGATCAAAACACTCACCTCCTGCCATGGTAAAACCTGACACTTTCTCCAAATCTTTTTGTAAGTTAACTTTTTCCAGGAGGAAACACATTTATAAAGTGCATCCTGACACAATGAGTCTACTGTGGGCTTTAAATGTTAGAAAATAAAGAAGAAAAAAATGATAATTTTTTGTCAAATTAAGTCTAAAAATTACTAGAGCACTCATAGTGTGAAACAATATTCAAAAAATACAAATTTTCTGAAATATTAAATACAGAAACAAATTACTAAATGAAGATTTTACTTATTTCTGTAATATTAATCTGTGTATAAAGATACCACTATTTCTGCTCAACAAATTATATAATAACAATCTTATAACAACATTGTTTATTAGAAAGAAAATATAATTTAGTAATTTTTGTAGCATGTTTGGTGGAGATGTTTATTATTATTATTATTATTATTATTATTATTATTATTATTTTGTCTTTTTGAGACAGGGTCTCGTTATGCAGTTCAGGATGGCCTTAAACTCACTTTTGTAGCCCAGGCTGGTCTCGAACTCACACTGATCCTCCTATCTCAGCCTCCCAAGTGCTGGGATTACAGGCATGTGCCACCACGCCTGGCAAGATGTTTATTATTAACTGTTATTTAGTAAAGATTGTTTCAGCTTCAAGTTTGTTATTAGCTCTAGCATGGAGATTCTAGGGCTCTTTCCAAATTTTTTCACAACACATATGAGGTCTTTTAGAATATACTTTAAAATTTCAGAATTCTTATTTCTTTTTGATCTCTGTATCTATTTTTTTTTTTTAAATAACTACTATTTGTACCATAAGTCATAGTTTACATGTTTTTCTTTCTTTTTTCATCTTTCATTGTCATTGCCAGCATCTTAGGCCATTAAGCTAGAAAGTAGCCAAAGCTATGCCAGAAATCAGTAATGACTTACACAGAAATAATTGGTCGAGCTCCTTCAGACTGCAGGAAGAACATGAATGGGGGCGCAGGAGTGGATGCAGTCGGGTAGCGTGAGCGGCTGAAGCAGTGAAAGTGGAAAATATGAAAAGAAGTTATCTTAAAAGCCACATAAGGAAGTAGTTTTTTTTTTTTTATTTTAATGAAAAGAAATAGGAATGAGACAGTTTCACAACAAGTTAGTAGGACAGTTCCAATAATTAATGCATTGCATATTATTGTCTTCACAGTATTTGGAGTACAAGATGCAGACTTGATATTCATTTAAACACAATTATTACATATCTCTCTTCTCATTGAAATAAGAGAAAGGAGCTGAATACATAGCCCAATAGTTCATAATAGTGGTGGGTTATCAGTGAAACTGGCAAGGTCAGAAGCTGATGACTTGAGCATTTCACTTCTAAGTATATTAATATGGTTTTACTTTTTGTACCTCATGGTTAAACTTTTCTGCTGGATGGTTAAGACCAAGGTAAAGCAAGACCCATACAACAAAAAATGTAACTTTTGTATCTGACAAAGTCATTAAAATGCCCTCAGAATTTACCCTGAAACCATGTACAGTTGTTTGTAGATCTTTTGACAGTATCAGCCCTCTACATGAGTCACAGCCCTTACTTGACCATTTTGATCTCTGTTAGGATAAATATATAGCTACTTTTCCTTAGTTTATTGAGAAGAAAGGTTTGTACTAATATTGTTTAGACAATATATCATGTCTGAATCTTGTCCTCCGAATAACTACTAGGAAGACAGCAGTATACAATGCATTAATTATTGTAACTGTCACACTAACCAGTTGGGACTGTTTCATTGCTATTTTATCTTTTTTCTCATTAAAATTAATAATAAAAAAGAGTAAGGGTCTCCCTAGATGCTTAGAGCTTCCAGGATACTTCCATTTCTTATCAAGGAATCAACCCTCCCACCCTAGGAAAGTTGATGGAAACACAGATTCTCATATTGTTTTCAATATGATTCCAAGCTTGTGCACTTATTCAACAAATAGCTATTATCCTCATTTATATTCTACATTCTTTGCTTTCATATGTCCTACAGGAGCTGCTTCATTAATGATGTATATTCCAAAACACTTATTTGCTTGTATATCTTAAGCATGTTAGGCTGTTTTGTCAGAACAGTATAACAAGTATAAGTTGTAAGTAATTGGTATAAGTTTTTAATTATTATCACTGTGATGGAAAGACTAAAACTTATGGTGCTAATAGGAGGTTAAATAAATTTCATGTGTATATTTATCATCTTATATCTTTGTATTGTTCATGTGAATTTTCTACAATCCAACATGATTTTGCTTCTTGTTGCTACTACATGCAACATTTTCATTCTTTTGCATGTTTGTTGTTATGGTTTATGTCTAGTTGTTCCCCCAAAGCCTCATGTAATCATGGGACGGTGACTTGTAGAGTTTAAGATGACTCATGATCCACTGGGATTATGTGTTTTAGTACTGATGAGATTATGGATCCGAGTACTTCTGGGATTATGGGTGTGGCCTAAGTCGGATAGGATGAGGCAGAGAACATGAATATAATATAAAGAGAGACAGACTTGCTCTTGCTCTCTGCTCCCCTGCTTGTTCTGTTGCCTCTGTCACCATATTGTTGCTGTTCCGCTGCCATGAACTGCTGGCCAATGCATTGTGCCTCTCTGCCTTGGATCCAACTGAGTATGTTCTGAAACCTCTACTAACTGTGAGCTGAATAAAGCTTTCCTTCCTTCATAGTGGGTGTCGAGTATTTGTCCCAGCAACAAAGAGTAACTGAGACATTTGTAAAATTTTTGTTATGCATGTTGAAGGTATATTATGTTGGTTTTTCATATTTAAAAAAAAAAACCTGCCGGGCGTGGTGGCTCACGCCTGTAATTCTAGCACTCGGGAGGCTGAGGCAGGAGGATTTGTGCGAGTTCGAGACCAGCCTGGGCTACAAAAGTGAGCTCAGGACCAGCCTCAACTGCATAGCGAGACCCTGTCTCAAAAAGACAAAAAAAAAAAAACCTATGGAACTCATCTTTCTATACAGCTCCTGCAGTATTTTTAACTGTCATTTTTTCCTCAGTAAACAAACAAACAACACAAAAAAACTAAATAATGATAAAAGATACGTCTTATTCTTCTCTGGAAACTACTTAGCTTTCCGTACTGAATTCCTTTTTGATATATTCTTAATGATCTACCAACTAAGGATATAGCCTTGTATATTTCGAAGATTTTAGGATATCATAGAATGCATTCTTTTTTTCATAGTACATTAGAAAATTCAAATCCTTCATTTTCATCTTTTCCCATAATTAAAAATGTAGGAAACCCCAATTGGTTGTCTGTTTTACTAAGTACACACATTAGTTTTGGTGTGCCAAATATCCTTTTAGTAGCCAAAGGAAAAAAGGGTAAAAATAGGCCTATTTTTTAGTTGGAAGAGTCAAAATATTATGTTTTATTTATCCACAAAGTATGTATGACACTGCAGGTGGTATCAGTGTTTTGCAAAAAAACAATGGAAGGGGCCAAGGATATAGGTCAGTGATATTAACACCTGCTAGGCAAGTGCAGGGCCCTTAGTTCAATCCCTGGGAAAAAAATAAATAAAAAGTGAAAAAAAAAATGAAAGAGTGTTATAGATGTAAAACTTTTCGTTTGTACCCTTTTTATAGGGTCTGGCTTTTAGTAACAGTACTGCTAATCAGTAGGGAAGGAAGAGAGCAAAATAACTTAGAAATGAAATGCAGTAATGGAAGAAAATAGTTCACAATAATAATTTCTGTAGCAATGGAGAAATTTATCTGAATGTAGAACTTCAAGGATTTGTTGCAGCATTTTATTGGTTGTAAAAGAAGAAAAGAATTTAAAAAATGACACATTTTTAGATCAAGAAAACTGGAAATTTGGTGATACTAATTATTAGAATGGGACGCATTTTAAGTGGAACAAATCTGATTGAGAGATAGGTGCAAAATCTGATTTAGAACCCGTGAAGTTTCAGATTCCTTCAGGGCAGTTGTAATATGAGTTCAGGAGGAATTTTACACTTAACATATAATTATATTTTGCGGGGAGGGTCGGGGTTGGAAGTCATGACTCACAATTGCCAGGCAAGCTCCTGTGCCATGGAGCTATCTCCCCAGCCCCTTGAATAAATACATAATTCTAAAAATTGTCACAACATAGATGGTATTTGTGTGACACACTGCTGTGAAATCAACAAAATATGTACATTAACTTCTGGAGCTTTTCATATTTTCAGATTGAAAGGAGGAGAATGAATAGAAGCACGATTGGGATTATAATTGGTGGAGGCAAGGCAAAACAGAAACTGTAGTATCTGAGAAGCCAAGGAATTATTTTGAAGAAGAGTCAGTGTTCAACTGTGTCAAATTCTACTGATGATCCAGTAGGATGAGCTTTGATGATCGACCAACATTTTAGCAAATGAAGGTTATTAAGTGTCTTGCTAACAGCTTGCAGTTAAATATAGGGATTAACATCTGCTTGGGCAACGTTGAACAGAGAACAGCAGGAATGAAATTTCACTCAAAATTACAAGGAAATTTGTTCTAAAGTATAGGATAGGTGTGGTTAATGTAGAATAAAGATGATGTGAAGATATTTGAAAAGAAATTACATATGATATTGCTTGCTGAATTGACTCAGTAAAAAGTAAAAGTAGATTTTCTAGAAAAAAATTGCTAAGTTTCTGGGAAATCAGTAGACTCTAGAGCCTTAGCCAAGAAGCTCAGTTCCTCAGTTATAACTGGAAATGCTAAGCTCATGGTGAGGTACTCTGTGCTATGGAGGTGGGTGGGACTTTTGCGAACTAGATTTTTTGGGCTTGTCTTATTTTTTCCTGTTAAATAATAAATAAAATAATTACGAGAGTTATGAGTTGTAATACGATTTTATTTATATTTTGAGAATAAAATAAGCTTGAAACATAGATAACAAATATATGAAAGGAGGTAATGGGAATACAATAAATATTGTGCCCTATAAAATCAACAATTCTACATAAAAATTATTTTGTATTTTCAACATGCTTCTAGTCACATTAATGTAACAGTAAACAAAAGCAGCTCTTAATTTCATAAAACTTAGGTTAAAGGACATACATTTTAAATAAGGCCAATTGTGACTTTGTTGAGTGATGTTCTTTGGTTCATTCATGAAGACTAAGAAAAAGTAAACAATAAGAATCAAGACTTTGCTGGACAGTGACATGTAATGAGAGTAAATAAAGAAGAGTGACTGTAATTATGATCCTGGTAAGACAGTGGTACAGTGACAAGCAAATGTGAAGCAGAACTTAGGGCCAGAAGTATAGCTCAGCAGACTAAGTGCTTGCTTAGGTGAGCACAAGGTGCTTGGTTTGATCCCTGGCACCACACGCCGCCACGCCTGCATTGCCCCTGAGAGCACTGAGCCAATGATGGAGTCTGGTTGTGGTGGTGCATGCCTGTAATCCCAGCACTAGGGAAGCAGAAATAAGAAGATCACTACAAGTCTGAGCTGCAAGGTGAGACTCTGCACAGAAAACAAAAACAAAAACAAAACAAAACACAACAAAAACCTTAAAAGAAAAGCAGATCCTAAGCCGGGCATGGTGGTGCACGCCTGTACTCCCAACACTTGGGAAGCTGAGGCAGGGGGATCAGTGCAAGTTCACGACCAGCCTAGGCTACAAAAGTGATCTCATTATACAGCCTGAACTGCATAATGAGACCCTGTCTCAAAAAAATGAAATAAAATAAAATAAAGAAAAGCAGATCCTATTAGAAATGAAGATTTCTCAGGGAAAGGAAAGAGAAATGGTAAATTTAAAAATGTGTTGCTTGAGGAATTAAATGGTTGAAATCAAAATTACAAATAGCAGTCATAAAGAAAATGGTGGAGATCCTGAATCCATTTGGAAATTGTAATCATTTACAGTGGATTACAATAAATTCTGGAAATGGTTCAAATTCAAACCTATGCTAGGATATGACCATGGGAATCAATAAGTGAACAAAGCAGAGCAGAAGTTAAAATAATTGGAAGAAATGAGAAATTAGAAACAGCTTCCGCTACATATGAACTCAGAAAGACCCAAGGTTTATAACAGGACTAGGACTTGTTGGGCTTATGGTGATCTTGAAATAATAAGATGATAAGTGTAGGGTCGGCCAGATAGCTCAGCAAACTAAAGCTGCTGATTAGTCAGAGCGCTGCTGCTGAGGATTTGATCACCAGTGTGCCAAGCCAGCCCCACCCCCAGGGTGCAAATCTATAGAATCAGTGTTTCACCATCAGCAACAATGCTGCTTAGAGCCAAAGAGTGAAGAAGCAGCTTTGTATGTCTGCAAAGGTACACAGCACAGACATAAATAAAGCATGCAACTGTACCTGCTGTCCACTCTTCATGTAATTCATGTTATGAATAAGCTGCTTTTGTTTCATTTCGAAACAAAGTCTGATTATAAAAGCTAAGCAAGAAAATTAATGAAAAGTTTAAAATGATTGCTATAAACAAATTACATGGAGGTCCAGGGATCAATTTTCCTAAAATTATGCAGTTCAACATTTTTTTCTGTGAGTCATGAGCTCTCATCTGAGCAATTCAATGGCCTCTGAAATTGACTCCAGCCTAAGATGTCATGCTTTTCTCTGTGAATAAAGATATTTCTGCTCCTACAGAAAATCAGCTTTGGCTCTTATTGTTAAATGAAAGGTATGACATAAAGGTCACTCACTCTCCTGTACCTTATCATGCATAGTACTAAAGGACTACAGAGTTGCAAAGACCTGGCTTTAAATACAATATCTGTCACTATCTAGTAATGTGACCACGAGAAATTAAATATTTTCATCTATAAAAATTAGTTATGATAATATTTACTAAATGCGGACATTCTGAAAATAAGAGAATACATGTGAAAGACAATAACTGGCATAAATGATCTGTTAGATACTGGGTCTCTTTTCTAATCTATGTCTCCCTATATTCCTATAAGGCAAAGCAAAACTGAGTCCCCTACAGCTGCTCCTTCAGGGATGGAGGTCACTGTGAAGCAGCTCTCAGCAGGATTTAAATTAACCAAATAGTTTTCTGCATGTACTTGTGGGTCTATCCTAGGCTGAGGCCCCTTGTCTGGATATGGGCATCAGATTCATAGTAGGTAAATCTCTCTGACACCTCATAGGATGAGCTAAGGCCAAGGCTGAGCATGCCTGGCTCCAATCCCAGTTCACTAGTTAGAGACTGTAGCTACAGTTGGCTCACTCTTGCTGTGAGTGTCGACCTGGACATAATATATTTCTCCGAAATATATTTAGTATTTGAGGAAGTCTTGGTGTAGACTCCCAAGATCTAGCCCTGTTTCTTGTGCTTTTTTCAATATTCCTTTCCTTTGTTTGAAAACCAAGAAATACAAGCCACCCAGAGAAGAACTTTGTCTCAGCCCCGAGAGAATCTCAAATTCTGCTATTGGGCTTTGATCCTCCTGGAGCCTGAAAATCATACTACTTGTCTTTTTTTATTTAAGCCTTTGCCATCACCTTGTTTGTGAAGACTGCAGGCTTGATCAGCCTGTGATACCTTAATATTTTAATTTTCTTCTATTACTTACTTTCTCAAGACAACATCTAGGAATGCAGAGGACATTAGAGAATGTAGGGTTAGAGTGGCAAAGGAAGCCTCATGTTCATTTCATTGCTCCTTTGATCCAGGTTCTTCAGAAAATCCATAGCCCAGAGTAATGAACTGAAGTTATTCTAAGGTTGTGCAATACAATAATGATTGTTAATTTCCCATCATCTTATTTTGAAATTCTTGTTGTTTTTAAAATTCTGTTTAATTAAATTTCTAAAACTGTATCTTAAAGAGTAAAATCAAAAACAAAAGCAAAAACAAATAGCAAAGGCAACAATAGAAACAGTAACAAAATAATACGTATGATACAGAATTTCAAAACAAGAATAGAAAAATAACAATGGTGACTATATTACATATTTTAATTGTCAAATCTGTTGTTCAGACTAACAGATGCGTACACTGGACAAATAATTATACACTGATGCTTGCTTTCACTAAGGCATTTATTTTTCTTACACGATGTATATTCTGGTTGCTTTCTAATGGAAGGCTCACCAGTTAAATTGTAACAATTATACTGGCCTAATCACTACAAGCATAACTAAAATTTTTAAAATTTTTAACTTTATAAAGAATAGATTAAAATTTTAGCATGTAAAAACATATTTTTAAAAATATATTGATTATAAAAAGTCCGATCGAAGTAATATAGCTGCTATGTTACAGCTTTGAAAAGATTTTTGATAAAAGCTATTATCTAAAATCCATCTGGAAGAACAAAATAGGGTAATTTTTATTAATGTTAAAACTATTTTATATCTTCATAGCAGTAATAAAATTATAGACTAACATATTAGAATAAGTTTAAGTAACCAGGCTATGTTACATTTTTTTTCTAACCAACATCCAATTTTATTCTTCTTACAATAGGAAATTATGGACTTCACATATATTTATTTTTGAATCAGTTATAAAATAAGAAACATAGCTGAGCTGACACTGTTTGCTTTTCTGATACATTTGACAGCTTTTTGAAATAGAAATATTCCTCCTCCATTCTAGAGCTAAGGGTCCAATTGTAATAAGAATGTGCCTCAGGGCTCACTCTTTTGCAGACACCCTGAGTCCAACTTCTGACACTACACCTTGGAATGTCATGCAGCACTCTAAGCCCTCGTCTTTTCATCTTATACATATTAATATAAGCAATCCACAAGTTGTAGTGACAATATAAAATAATTCATTAAACTATCGATTAGTACATGACGGTTACTCAAAATTTTAACTGTTGGTTGCAGTAGAGGTGATGTCACACCTGATACGATTTCATCATAAAACAGTCTTCAAAATGTATGATTCTACTTTGCAAAGGACTGAGCCTCCCTTGAAAACATTAGCATAAAAGATTACAGTCTCTCTCTGTAAACTGAAAGAAGTGTGGTATAACTCACACCCAGCAATATTAGGATCTGAGCTTGCAATAGAGCTTCATCCAATCCACTGCTGAGTATTTCTTTGTTCTGTATGTTATTCTTAAAAATAATCCAAAGAAATGTTCTTGACTCATTTGTCAAACATCAGAAGGTAAGCTGAACCTGTGGTTGTTTTTGCTTCCTCACTTATGTTCTTGTGGGATAATACTGAAGTAAGATTCTTCAAGTCACAAGCATGATCAAGTTCTTTCTGATCAAAATGCCACTTCACAAGAAATAACACCAGGAGAGGGCTGGCCAGGAAGCTCAGTGGACCAAAGCGCCTTCTTTGGCAGATCTCAGAGGCTGGGGTTCAATACCCAGCATGCCATGCTGGCACCACTCCTGGGACATGCTGAGACAGCGATTGAAAGTAGGCATAGTGGCATACACCTATAGTCCCAGCATCTGGGAGGCTGAAAGCAAGTGGATCACTACGAGTCTGATCTACGTAGTGAGATCCTATAGACCCTATATCAAATACATGAAAGAAAAATAATCAAGAACCAATAAATGAGATTATATTAAATTAAAAATCTTTTGCCCTGCAAAGAAATCAAACAACAGGATGAAGAAACAGCTTACAGAATGGGAAAAATTTCCAACTACATGTAGGAGAGGGTAATAATATCAAGAAGATATGAAAAACTAAAAAAAAATAGATACTGCCAAATAAAAGATCTCACCAAAAAATTAGCAATTAAATGCATAGGTGCTTTTCAGAGGAAGTTTAAGTGCCAATACATACATGGAGCATTGTTCAACATCACTAACCATTAGAAATACGCAATTACAACAACGCCAGGATAATGCCTTTTGTTGTTGTTGGTGTTTTATTTTTGTAAAGCCCAGGGCCTTCCTGCTGAGCTGTATCCCCAATCCTTTTCATTTATTTGTTTGTTTTTTTAGAAAGCTCCTGTCTAACAAAGGGACAGAAGGGGACCCAAGTGGGTTGCTAAGGAATCTGCCTTTTTAAACATTTATTTATTTATTTATTTTAAAGAGTAAAAATAGCAGAAGCAAAGACAGAAAAAAAACAGTAACAAGTAATAGTCCATATAGTACAGAATTTCAAAACAAGAAAAATTTAACAATGATTGTACTACATATTTTCATCATCAAATTAGTATAGATGAACAGACATAGGTATGTAAGACTGATCAAACAATTAACACTTTCAATAAACAAAATGAAGTCTTTTTTTTTTTTCTATGGCTGACTCAGCCTGCCCTGGGGGTGGGGCTGCTGCAGCATGTGGTGCCAGAGATCAGAGATCAAACCATGGTCCCTGCAGTTGCCTAAGCTTGCCTAAGCAGGTGCTTTAGACCGCTGAGCCATCTCACCAGCCCCTGCCCGGGTAATGTCTTAATCCAGGAATAATGACTAGTTTTATGAACTCACATGCTAGCAAAAGTTAACAGATCTATTGGAAAAAAGAAAGCCTTGAGTAGTGGAAATGCAAACTATTATCACGACTATAGAAGCCAGCTTTGAGATTACTCAAAAATCTAAAATTAAGAATTCTGTTTAAGCAAGAGAATTAAGGACATACTACGGTGATAGATTCGTGTCTTGTTGCAGCACATTTTGTAATAGGTAAAAATTGGAAGCAGGCTATATGCCTATCAACAGATAAATGGATAAAGAAAATCATATTTGTATACAATGAAGTATTGAGCTGTTACAAAGAATGTTAGACATAAACTGTAAGAAAATAAATGTACCTTGAAACCAGAATATTAAGTGAAATAAATCAGACACATAGACTTAAATTTATAATGTTATTATAAGAGAAAACCGAAATATAAATAAACTAAAATCAAAGTAAATGTTAAACAATGAGAAACAGGAAAACATACTTTGCAAATAGTCAGGTGACAAAAAGTATGGTATTAGCAAGACATAGAAAGTCTTTGAGGGGCCCAGCAGGATGGCTCAGTGGTCTAAAAGTGCCTGCAGCCTGCTGCAGGGACCGCTGTTGATCCGGGGTACCACATGCTGTTCTGGGCAGGCTGAGCGGGCCATAAAAATAAATAAATAAACAAACAAACAAAAATTGTGAAACAATAAAAATTTTTTAAAAAGAAAGTTTTTGAAATATCTCATGCATATCTACCAACTAGCTGAAAAGCACATGTCTTACTGTTCTTAGAGCTAACGTAAATCGTCTACTACCCCAAATTAAGGGAAGAAATACTAAATTAAGTACCAGCCAAATATCTCATTGGATTAAAGTGCCTACAAGCAGGCACAGTGTCTTGGGCTTGGATACCTGGGCCCTTGGGGCTGGCCCCACTCCTGGGGCCCAATGAGACTGCAATTGAGTCTGGGCATGATGGCACATGCCTGTAATCCCAGCTCTTGGGAGGCTGTAAACAGTCAGATCACTACAACTCCGATTTAGTAATGAGACCCTGAATACCCTATAGACCCCTCCATAAAATACAAAAAATAAAATAAAATAAAATAAAAAATAAAAAGAAAGCTCACAGTTTGTAGAGGTTTCAATTCTATTTGCCTGACTCTGAGGCAACATAGCATGGCAGAGAGTCATTACAAAGGATAGAAAATTTCATACTGAGCAGAAGGCAATGTAGCAGAGGACTGGAGAGATAGCTGAGTAGAATAAGTGCTTGCCTGGCAAGCACAAGGTCCTCAGTTTGATCCCTGGTACCATAAAAAAAACAGAGGACAATGAAGCAGAGAAGTAGCAAAGAAATAGCAGCAGCAACAACGTGCTTGTTTGTTCCTTATATTCTATTCAGGCTACAGGTTTTTAGGTCAGGTAGCACTCACACCCAGGATGCGCCTTTCCATTATCCATCCTCAGAATAATGCCAAAACAACCAGTGGGATAATTTAGTACAAAGGCATCCTTAAGCCCAGGATTTTAACTTTAGGTCTCGCCATCTCTGAGAAGCCCTACCTGTGACTACATGAGGCTCTGAGTGTGTATCACGGGAAGGGGAACATCTACGCACAGACACAACAGTATGTAAACATTATTTATCACCTAAAAGTACTAAAAATAATAAATTATTTTCTACATTAAAAATAAGCAAAATTCCAGAAAAAAATCCACAATCTGAAATGTTTCTGGTCCCATACATGTTTGATAAAAGATATTCAATTTACACTTGAAAATGAGACTATTTTCCTTTAGCATATAGAAAATAGGGTAAGATTTTTCTTAGGTCAATTAAGTCTCTATGCACCAAGAAATATTTGACAGATATGACAAGGCGAAGACTAAATTATTACACATTAAATAACATAAAGAAGAATAACAATCAAGAGTAGTTCAAAAGGTTCTCTTAGTGTCTACAAGAGTTCAGTCAGAGATCTTAGGTGACCTCACAGAGATAAACCTTGTCAATTTATCTGTATTAACATATTTCATTTTTTAAAGATGATTGAGTAGCTTTAAATATATTTTATTGTCTGGTTAAAAGAAAAGTCATTCTCTTTATTTGACAAATTCTAATAATACAAGAGGCTGACGAAATATATGATCCTAAATAATTATTTCAAGTGTACTTCCAAGTTTACAAAATATCAACACACATTCATTTAGGTGTACTTTAAAATTAAAGATTTGAAACACATAGGATCTTCACAGTATAGTTAAATTCTTCCTGCTAGCAGGAGCAGCAGTAGTAGTATCATAAACTACTGTCTATTAAGAAGCAAGCCAGAACACATATGATCTTTAAATATTTTTATATTTTTTCACTTAAAAGATAAACAAGGAATGAATCTAAATATATCTTATATTTTTTGAAAACTTGAAACAGGACTGTGATTGGTGGCATTTTATCCCATTAATTGATCATTTATAAATATGTTGATTTACCCTCAGACATGATTTTCCATTCTGGTAGATAGAACGTTTCGCTCAGAGGTGAGAAAGGAATTAAACAGGTAAATAATTTGTTTGCATGACGTTTTACAACACGTGGCTGGCAGAAACTGTTCATTTTTATAGCATATGTATGTAGACTTGGATACATGAGCTTTTCAAAAGAACCTTTAAGATTGCAATTTTGAAAAATAGATTTTGTGTTCTGTGTTCACTGATCCATTAAATTGCATTGTCTCTCATATCCCCATGAGTTAATTTGTCACATTTATAATTTGAAGAAATTTCTGAAGAGCCACAAAATCTCATTGTAATATTAGAAATGTAACTCTATGGCTAAGATTAAACCAGAAGGCTACCACATAATTTTTGACATGTAGTTTGGCTCACAGAGTAAGTCAATTTTTCTGTTCGTGTAATGGCAAACAGAAACGCCAAAATGACACGTAGAATTTGGAAGTATGTTTATTTAACATCAGAAGTGGAATGGCAGGGAATCAATTGTCCTTCAGAATGTCAGGATCTGTAGGTTAATGGAGGGAGATTTGATTGATTTCTGAAAGGGAAATAAAAAGACAGAGGACTTGGCTGTCTTTGTTTGGTTTTTACAGTATGTATTCTAGCAACCAGGTGTAAATCAAAGTGACCCGCCATTTCTAAAAGTTAGCAGCAACCAGAACTTCAACAGGATTTATTACCTGGGCAACTAAGAACCATAGCATACTGGCTGGGGTGGGTGAGAGAGGGAGATGACATCACTTCCTGTTTCACTAAAAGATGTAGAACATCAGTATCAAGTGGGTATATGAACTCTCTATTTGAGTTTTCTCTGTATTAATATTTCACCATTGTATGCCCTCTGTCTCAAATCAGTATCCACAAACTCCAAATCCATCACTCATTCATTTGACTGATACTTCATGGAATACAAGGAAGAGCATCAGGGAAAAAGTTCTCCATAGCAATTTTTTGGTTTGCATTTAACTTCAAGAATAAAAGAAGATGGGCCGGCAAGATGGTTCAGCAGTTTAAAGCACCCGCTTATGAAAGCTTAGGCAACTGGACAACTGCAGGGACCACAATTCTATCTCCAGCACCACATGCTGCTACAGCCACACCCCCAGGGCAGGCTGAGCTGGCCATAACACACACACACCAAAAAAATAAAGAAAGAAAGAAAGAAAGAAAGAAAGAAAGAAAGAAAGAAAGAAAGAAAGAAAGAAAGAAAGAAAGATTCCTCTTCTCTTAGGCTTAGTTATCATTTATGTGTAGAAAAAAATACTTTGATGATATATTATGTACCTAGAACTCTTACTATAAACTTCTGAAGTGCTATGTAATGATCTTCCATAGGTTTATTTATTTATTATGTATTTAGTGCAGGGTTTACAGGGTCTCACTACAAAAAGCACACTCATAGTGCTCCTCTTGTTTTCAGCCTCCCAAGTGCTGGGTTTACAGGTGCAGGCCACCATACCCATTCTCAATGGCAGCCTCAGTGCACCCCAGGGGTGGGGTCAGCAAGGCATGTCTGGAATTGAACCCTGGTCCCTGCATCTGCCGAAGCAGTTGTTTTAATTAGGTGAGCTGTCTGGCCAGCGCATTCACAGGTTTTTAACTACCCCTTAAATAAATCTGATAAAGAGTGGTTACACTGCTAGCTAGTTAAGTGCTGTTAGAGAAGCGCCACTCTGAAAGCAGAGGACACATTACTCCAACATCTCTTTGGTTAAAGCCCTTTAAAGCCAATGACTAGTGGAATGTTGAGGAGACAGAGAGCTGGATTGTTTTCCAGGGACTAACTGCTGGTTGTGTGAGCCAATAGAAACTGAGAACAGTTTAGGAGCTATGGCCAGAGCTACTCTGGCAGTTACCCAAAGGTTTATCAGTGGAAATTGGCTCCTGACCACTAAAAAAAACCTCCACGTATCAATTGTAATTCTCTCTCTACCAGGAAACTAGAAGTTCTTCCTAACCCTTTTCATCAATGGTAGAACCGCTTAGATTATGCTTCCATTCAGAAATCAGGCTGAAGCAATGGCTGTTTATATTTCATAGCAGCTAGCGAGGTAATGATCCACATCTGTGCCTTACATATGTTCACTAAGAGTAAGAAAGATATTTCAGTCAGGCTTTATTTCTCCCCTGTAAGCATAGAAGACTAATTTGCCTTTAATAATATGTGAAATGTGAGTGCTAAATGGTAAATATAAGTTAAATCTGTGAGCTTCAAACATTTAAGTAAGGCATATCTTTGCCCTGCTGGTGGAAGGATTACCTTAGTGATTAGATAGATAACAGCAGACACTTCTTTGGAGACTTCTTTACCCTAAGGCCCAGGGCAGAATTCCTCAAGTCAACTGTCACTTTTATCTATCTCCAGAGGAGATCTTCACAACATAGACAGAGAACTGCTTTAAGTACTTTAGACTTACCTTTTTAAATTTCTGCCATCTTCCAAGGAACAAAAATCAGTAATTTGTTGTATAAAGTTATGCTTCTTCCTTTAAACATTTCTATTACAATTAAGATGAACTGTAACTTGTGCTTATAAATATCCTATAAAGTTGAGCTCACGAGTTCCAAGTCAAAGTGTCATAAAGTCAAGGTCTCTTAATATTTTTAGCTCATAAATGTCCAAAAAGAATAAGTATACAGTTCACACGTTCCCTTGGAGGATGCAATTGTGTACCGGTTTGAGGGTGGAAATTTTAAGGCTAGTTGAAGTTGTCTTCTACTCTGTCCAGTTGGCATCCACCTACCATGGAATGAAATCCACTCGAATGATGCTTTGGGAGCACAGCAATCATTTTAAAATCAAAGGGGAATGCCCCAAATACTTCTTTCTGTTTTTGAGACATAAGATGCTCATAGCCAAAGTCTCTCACATTTTAGAATGTGTTCTTAAGCACTGAAAGATGTTTGGCCTTTGTGCATTGAATAAAAAGCCCTTTGATATTTTCTGCACATGCACATGGCATGCTACCCACTAAAGCCAAAAAGGAATGCAAAGGGAAGTGTTTATTATGATACTTTTTACATCTACAATCATCTTGGAAAAAAGGTAAATGGTTAAAATCAGCATATGTTCAAAGTTCCTTTGTATTAAGAAATAATTCGTATTTATTTATTTTTTAAAGATTTTTTTATTTTATTTATTTATTTTTTTTTTCTTGTTTCAGAACCTTTATTTGTTTATTCACTTATTTTTATGGCCGGCTCAGCCCACGCCCTGAGGGCAGGGCTGGCGCAGCATGTGGTGCCAGGGATCGAACCGCGGTCCCTGAAGCCACCCACGTTTTCCCAAGCAGGCGCTTTAGACCACTGAGCCATCCCGCCAGGCCCCAAGAAATAATTCATATTTATGTTCAGATAAGATTATAATCTATAATGAGGCTGTCAAGCTATACTTAGAGGAGCAACTGATACCATCAGAACAGTCTGGAGGTAAGCAAATAGTGATAGTGTTATTTCAGGCTGGGTGCAGCCACACCAGGGCCAGTACGCCATTAACCAGGAACAAATGAAGAGAAGAAGCTCCATAGATGAGTTCAAGCATGAAAGAGGGTCCCTTGGTGCTTCTGGTGCCTCTGAAAGGAAACACCTAGGGGAAGTACAGGAGGACAGTAGCATTTTGGTGACTTACAGAGATTCCCTGTAAGCCTGAGAACTGGGTGTGCAAATCAATCTGATAAACAGTTATTTTATTTATGTATGTATTTATTCATTTATTCGTTCATTCATTGAGAACCAGGGATTGAA
The DNA here is from genome assembly GCA_004027025.1 of Myocastor coypus. Classification (NCBI taxonomy): domain Eukaryota; kingdom Metazoa; phylum Chordata; class Mammalia; order Rodentia; family Myocastoridae; genus Myocastor; species Myocastor coypus. The sequence continues at coordinate 23,517 of PVJA010011044.1, read as the reverse complement.
CTCAGGCCCTTGAGCTTGTCAGGCAAGCACTTATTCTACTGTTCTATGTCCCCAGCCCCAAGCAAAGTTATTTTAGTTTCTCAGTTTATATGAGAGTGTGGTGCAGGGGAGCTTCCTCCTTGAACACACAAAATCATAGTCTGTAGGAGTTTTTCTCTTCAGGTTGAAGGGGAATCTAATGGGGAGACCTAATAGAGACTACTTACATTCTTATGTCTCTTCCTCTCAATGACTTAGATCATATAAGGTTAGAATAAGGAAAATTTTCAGATGACCCTGATAAATACATTGATGCATTCAGAGGATTCAGTCAGACCTATAAACTAGGCTGCAAAGATACAATGTTAATCTTAAATCAAACATTGACTGCTAGTGAGAGGCAAGAAGCATTGCAAGCTGCTATTGCATTCAGGTTAGGTGTGAATATTATATTGTTAAGTTTAAACAACCAGAAGACAATCATGGCAACTACCAATTCCCACTGGAGCCCAAGAATTCCCTATCCAGGACCCCTGCTGACCTAACAGCCAGACAGAAAATTAATGCAACAGACATTTTAAGTGTGATTTCTTGAAGGTCTAAGATGGACAAGAACCAAGCCCTCTCATTATTTTAGATTGTCAGTTATTTATCAAGAAAAAGATGAAAACCCCTCAGTCTTCTTAGATTGCTGATGAGAGGCATCAGTAATTAAACATATGTCTATAGCACCTGATTCAATAAAAGGACAGATTTCACTTAAAGGCATGTTGATTACCCAGTCAGGCTCACATATTAAGAAAAACCTACAAAGCATGGCTTTTGCTCTAGAGAGATCACTTGATACTTCAGTAAAAGCTTCCTCCTTAGTATTATATAATCAAGACCGGAAGAAAACGAAGGAGAGAAAACAAAGAGACCAAAACGTAGCCACCTTCATTGATGTCTCATAAAAATAAACCCTAATTCTGATTCTTGGAACTCAAGAAGAGCACAAGGACTAGATTCACTTGCTACTACTATGGAAAACCAGGTCACCTTAATAGATACTGTCTTAGGAGTCTCCCAATCCACACCCTGACTGCAAAAACAGCTCATAAACCTATCTGTCAGATCTAATGTTCATGCTTTGATTATAATTTGTGATTTCTCAGCTTTATTATTGACTATATTATTGATGCTAGACTATAGGATGCTGATATTTTAATAGCTATTCAAGGTATTAGATAACAAATCAATGATACGTTAGATTCAAACTCCCTAAAACTTACCCTTCTCCCCTTTATGGGATTCCAATCCTGGATTCTCTTGGTGACAATGTTTGTTGACTGCATTCACAGTTATCTGTTGGTTCTATTGCTTGACCTATGCATACATAACTTTTCATTTTGCTTTATCTTCTCCACACTGAAGAGCTATGTGCCTACTCAAGTGTAAAATGTCTGGTGTGTATTGAGGTCATTTGGATCGACCCTCTGAAAAGTATCAATTCAATTATACCTTCTTTCAACCTGATGAAACCACAATGATCATTGCCCATTATTTTCTTATGGTACACCAGGGCACTTCTTCAGATGAAGAGTAGTGCAGACAGCTAAGTTAGATAGAAATATTTTGTCAGTCAGAAAGTAGTAGGCCCTTGAAGAAGGCAGTGCAGAAGAAAAGATGAACCTCCCCTGTATACCAGAACTCATAACAAAGATTGGCATTCTAAATAGGTATCTATCACCTTGAGAAAGCCAGGAGGAGTCACTAAGTCCACCCTTACAGAAAAACTCCTGCTCTGTGGTCATATCTAGTTGGCATGTGACTTGCTTCCAAGTTTGATCCCAATTTAATCAATATTACCTAAGCAATTATACTTGTAATCTTCTTGGTTAACAGTAGTTTTGTCCTATCTCATGCCCAGCTTATGATTTCCCATGATTCCCACCTGGGACTCACCTCATATAATAGATTTACTCTATAAAAATCACTAGAAAATACACCCTCCTTGGTAACCCATTCCAGGGCCCTTCCTTCTCTCATGGACAGAAGCTTTCTTTCCCTCAAGAAAAACATTCTACTCCTAAAAAAGAAAAGAATAAAAGAAGAGACTGCTTTTACTACTCTTTTTCAGGTACTGTCACTTGTGTACTAAGTTTAGGTAAAAAGTTAGCCACCCATAATTATTCTAAACATATCCTGAGTGACACTTTTGCATTTTTTAAAAAACAGGAATGGTAGTATACCTAGGTGGTAGTGTGTTTAAATAGCATAATAGCATGAAGCAGACCCAGTGTTAAATCTCCAGGACTGTGAAACAAACAAAAGAAATCAAGTCGAAAGACAGAGAGAGGGAAAGCGAGAGGGAGGGAGAGAAAGAGCGAGCGAGCTAGAGAGAGAGAGACAGAGAGAAAGAGAGACAGAGAAAGAGAGACAGATACAGAGAGAATAAAGTATACATAAAAAATAAAATAAAACAAAGAAAATAAAAGAATTAGAGCCTACAATTTAAAGAATATGTTAAAATTTGAAAATATAATCATAAATGTCACATATATTTTATTCAGTTACAAACCAATTGAGATAAGGCGAAATGATGCTGTGATGGCATTTAATTTGGTCAATCAGAAGTGCATTTTTATAAATAAAGCTCTATATAAGAAAATCACTGGTATAGTAAAAAAATGTTGATACAGTGGTTAAACTCAATTTTTCTCAGAATCTTTCAAAACTTTGATAAAATAAAGCCAACTATAGAGCTGGGAAGATAGCTCAGTGATCTAAGTTCCTGCCTGGCAAGCACAAGGACCCAGGTTCAATCCCTGGTACTGCATACCGTGCCAACTCTGGAACCATAGGCATGCTGAGCTGACAACTGAGATGTGCTATGGTGTTCATGCCTGTGAACCTAAACCTGAGGAGACTAGTACAGGAGGATTGCTATCAGTCTGAGTTGTATGGTGAGACCCTGTACCTAATTAATTAAATAAATAAAAATAAAGCCTATGACAGATGAATGAAATTTATTTAAAACATTGAATAAATTACACTTAGTAGGAAAAGTATTTTTCCACATCATAAACAGTGCCTTATATTATTAGTTAGGTCGAACTGTAATTTGACAATATCTAATCTAAGGAAAATGAAAATAGTGAAAATACTTTCTATTGATGAGAACAAGTATAATTTCTATCTGAATTGCTCACTCCTTATTTCTTTAGTATTTTAGAGGACAGCACAAGATTTATTATTTGTTAATTATTTTTGTTCTTTTAGAAGAAATAAAGAAGTCATTCAAAACAATAAATAATAAAAGAACACTCAGATGGATTTTTTCATTTTACTTATTTATAAAATTATGTTCTTCAAGGGTTATGATGTTTGAAATTCTGCTTTTGCTAAGCTTTGTTATTAGCTGAAACATGGTGATGAAGATTTCTCTTTGGAAAAGTTACTTCTTACAGGACTTCCCACCTATTTTATCTATATTTGGTAACATTGTTCACCTTGGGCATTTGAACAATTTTTACAGCGATTCTGGGAAACCTAATAAGATTACCTTGTCTGCTTCATTTAACATTATCTCCATCATCTTCAGTTTGAGAGATAAGACTTGCTATTACATACATAGGGAAAAATAAGAGAGATACATTTTAAAATGGAAATAATATTTTGTTTTCTACTTCTGTATTGCACTAAGGGGAAATGGAACAGATTTTGTTCTCTGACATGCACTGTATCTTCATGGAGTATGTGTAAGTAGTTAAAAAATAAAAACAAGTCTTTCATAGTTGTTTAGCTTTCACAATGTCCTCTCAATTTTAGTTGTGACTATTATAAACTATTATAAACTATCTTACTTTTCTCTCACTGGTGGAACAAATACCGGACTCCCAAAATGAAGGAAGGAAAGGTTTATTTAGCTCACAGTTACTGGAGGTTTCAGTTCATCTTCGGCTGGACCAAGGCTGAGTGGAACAGGGCAGAGAGCATCCCGTTTATGGCGGCAAAACAGCAACAATGGCGACAGAGGCAACCAACCAGGGGAGCAGAGAACAACAGCACTAGTCTGTGTCTGTCCCTCTTTAAATTACATCAGGCTCTCTGCCTTAGCCTATCTGTCTCATGCCACAACCTATAATTCCCAGCAGTACTCAGACCCATAATCTCATCAGTACTAAAACACATAATCCTAGTGACTCATGAGTCAAGTGTCAAACTGTAGAAGTCCCCGCCCCATGATTGCATGAGTCTTTAGGGGGAGAACTAGACATAAAGCATATCATAAACATATTTTTAAAATATGATTACAAATAAATTAAATATTGAGATCTATTTTAAAAGGGTTGTATCATATGATAACATTAATTGTAGGATAATTTAGACTAAGATTCAATGCCCATACTGACCAGTGTAGATATATTACTGAGAAGTGAACTATATTTTCCTAAGTTTTATCTCTTTATTTATAAGTTAGGGATGATATTTACCTTGTAAAGTTCTTTGTAAAGATCAACTAATAAGACAATTAGAAAGCACAGTAATACATGAGCTGATAAATTCTAGAATGTTATTTATCTTTTTCATGTGAGATAATATTTCATGAACAAATATTTTATGCACCACTTTGAGCTAAGAATTAAAAATAAGAGTAAAAGTGTACTAGAGATTTTAGTAAATCAATATATCAATATGCATCATCTTTTTTTTTAAAGAAAACCTTCATTGTTGAAGTAATTATTATTATTTTTTTTTCCAGTGGGCCACCAGTGAAGCTTGTAATGTTGGAGGCTATTGAATCTAAGCCTCCTAAAGCTCATCTCACCAATCTAGCTCTGCGTTTCATGCATTGTAATTAAGCATTTTTTTTCTTGCTGGGTGGTCAAGGGCAAATCAAAGCAAGACCTGTATAACAAAATATTCTTTTTTTTTTGTATCTTCCAGGGTCAAAGCCCCTCAGGATTAAGTTTGGGACCATAGACAGTACTTTGTAGAACTGTTGTTAGTGTAAACCTTCGAAACGAGTCATGGCCACTGCTTGGCCAGTTTGCTTTCTGTGAAAGCTTGAGAGAATGTTTTTCTCTGGGTGACTCTCCTTAGACGCACTATAGTTCATTCAGCCCTTTCCTCTGAGGTCCCATAATCTCCTTGAGCAGAAAATTTGAGACACCTCTGAGTTATAGGATATTACAGCACAGGTTCTCTTATATCCTGGGTCCTTATTGACCTTGAAGGGCTAGGTCCAAAATATCGGCTATCCTTATAGCCCTTCTTTTTCTCCAATTTTTGGGCTGTTAACTTACATTCTTAACCCTCCAGCAGAAAAGCTTTGTGATACTATTACTCTACAACATAGGTACTTGAGCTTATCATCACTGGCTTTCTGAGTATCAAATATCTTTGACTTAGCTTGGAAATGATATTTTCTGACCATCATTGATGTTCTAATAACTTTCCATACAATGTGATATAAGCAGTTACACAATTTTTTACACAGATATTTAGAAATTCAAGGAAATACAAAATTGTAGCCTGTCAAGACTATGGTATTTGGCCCAGTCTCTTATTTTCAAGTACTACTCTTAAGAGAGAGAATGACAGTAACTGAGTTTACACCAGGAGCAGTACACATCAAAACGACAAGAGTGACATGTATTCCAAACATAATCTTAGCGTTACATTGTGCTATAATCAATATGATGAACCTTTCGAAGGTCCTCGAGACCAACATCGGATTCATCCTGTGTACATAAGTGCATGCTTTTGCTATTGATATGTTTTCTCCTTTATCTGCTTCCAGTCACTTCATTGTTTAATCCATAACACATTCGTGTGTTGAAGATTTTAAACTCTATCTTCACTTTTGTTCATATGGTGTTGCCAGCTTGTGATTGAGATTTTATTTTCTTGTATATCTCTTTGAAACTGTTTCATGCTATTCACAGCTACAGTATGTTTTTAATATTTCTACTGGCTTAGTATTTACATGTAACACAATGAATGCTACTTTAGAAAGGGAAGAAAGCTTTAGAAGCAATCAGAATTAGTTGGAATGCTATCATTTTATATTTAAACATGAGAGAATCCCTTACCTTACCGAGATTAATTTTATTCATCTATTAAATTAGAGATAAGATTATCTGCAAGGATGGTGCATGGTATATGGCAGATTAGGATGTAACTTCTATAAAGTGGCCAAATCACAAATGATCCTTCCTATAATGTTTAATGATTTGGAAATAGAAATTAAGTTTATTTTGATATATTTAGATATTTAGGTATTTAAACGGGTTCTCAGCCCTTCACTTTCTTATCTTCTTTTTTCCTATAAATAATTTATTCTAAAGCCGGGCATGGTGGCGCATGCCTGTAATCCCAGCACTCGGGAGGCTGAGGCAGGAGGATCAGTACGAGTTCAAGACCAGCCTGGGCTACAAAAGTGAGCTCAAGGCCAGCCAGAACTGCATAGTGAGACCCTGTCTCAAAAAGACAAAAAAAAAAGTGAAAAATAATTTATTCTGTCACAGAAATCTTTTCTTCTAAATGTAAATGAGCATGAGAAATATTTGAAAAAGGGAAAATACAGTGTGCAGAGAATAAGGCAAAGGATGAAAGGATTTAAGTGAGGTCAGATTATTCATATTATACAGGAAAGGCAACAGCATTTTAAGAAATCTGTATTTAATTGGATGACAGAAAAAATTTACAAGGTATTAATGGAGGAATTAGTTACATAATCTGCAAAAGATATACATACAACATTCACAGATAGAATTCTTTGAAAGATGTTTAATTTTGTCTGATAGAACTTGACTACCCAAAAGATTTTTTAAAATTATGGTTGCCAGCATTTACAAAATTGATTCACAGTTATGAAGTCCTCATTCCAGCTCTTTTAAAAATACAAGGTACAGGTGGGGAGATAGCTCAGTGGAATAAGTGCTTGCTCAGCAAGTGCAAGGTCCTGAGTTTGATCCCTAGAACTGTCAAAATAAATAAATAAATAAATAAACGAACAAATAAATAAATGCAAGGTGCTACATACATAAACAGGTATCTTCAATTCCTAGTCAAGGGTGAGCATTGGATAAACTGTTTTTGGTGCCATATTTGAGGCAGGGGAATCCCCATTGTAGCTTTCTGTGTTCTGCCTCTATAATATCCAGCAAGGTGCTTTCCTTGTGTACTCACCCTAACCAAGTTTGAGAAATAAAAAAGCTTATCAAACTTATGTTGCAATTCTCTTAAAACGTGTTGCCCCGTGTGATTCAAAAAATAGTTACTTCGAACAGCTAACTACCTCAGCCGTTGAAAACATTTTGGTGCCATTTTCTGTAGAAATGCATACACCGTTTATTTCAGGGGTGGCTTCTTGAGCAGTTTCCCTAGCCAGCGAAAGGTAATTTGTAAAGAAAAGTTATGTAATTAGAAGAGCCAAGGTTTATAATTGATGATACCTTCACGTTTATTATTTTGAAGAAAGTATAAGTTCATTATTTCTGTATATTAAATGAAAGAAAAAACATTTCATTTAAAACTTAGATACTTGAAATATGCTAGTGTATTACACTCCTCAACTCACTGTGAATTGTGTCTGCATTCTATTTAATTTCACTTTATATTTAAATATCATATGAATATTTTTATCATTACAGTGGAGCATTTTACCTTAAAATAATTAGCTTTTGGCATACTGCATTATTTAGCTACATGAGTGTCTCTCTCTGTACACTTTAGCTAAATTAGTGCCCCCTTGAGTGAGCATCATGAGTCCTTGGTTATAAAAACAGTCTGAAGGCCTTGCAGGTTTGGAGGTGCGTAGCTGAGACGTTTAGAAAACTACAGCTTTGGCGCTGCTGGGGTTGTGTGATTGCTTTGACTAACTACAAGGTGAAAGGAAAGCCAGAGATGACAAAAGGGACAGCTGGGCACGGTACTCCTGCTGCTTGCAAAATCAGTTGCTGGTGCCCGAAGAGAGAAAAGGAAAAAGGAAGTTCATAACTTAAAGATGTGCTGTGTGGGCCATGAACTCAAGCAAACACAGGTAAAAGAAAAGTAAGCACTCCTGGATTTTGCAACTTTCAAGTTTTAACTTGGTATATTTGCACCATCTGACCACACAGCTATTGAGTCAGGCACACAGGCCAACTTATTTAGTCACTGGAACAGTTCTGTAAAGTAAACTGAATCTCCAGGATTTGTGATGCTATTATCATGAGATTCCCAGATACTCATGGAAAGTATGTGGAAGGAAGGCTTTCTTGTGCTGGTTCTGTGGTAATTGTTGATACATTGTGTCAACTTGAAGAGTGTGGAGGTCCTGCTTGGGGATGTGATTGGTTCTACCATAGGGCCAGATGGGCCGCCTTAGTGTGACTCAGCAAAAAAGTGCATAAAAAGAGTGGAGAAAGACTTTGTGCTATCAGCCCAGCCTGGCCCTTCCCTGGCTGCTTCCTGCCTGCTTCCTGTCTGGCCCAGCCCGGCCCCACTTCCTTAGAGAAGTCCTCCTCTATGGGGGAGCTTGATCTTCACAGCCATGCCACTTTGGAGGAACTCTGCACTGGCACAGAATTTGGAAGAGAGAGGCTTGATGGATGCCACAGCTGTTGCTCCTCTTCTGCTCTTCACTATTTTCTGCTGCCTTGGGGCCAGCGGACTATGAACTGAAACCACCACAAACTGTGAGCTAAATAAACCTTTCCTTCCTTCATTTTGAGTGTTGGGTATTTGGCCCAGCAACGAATAAAAAGTAATTAAGACATATGTTATAACAGGACCATATTAGGAGTCATTTATAATGAAGCCCATTCATGCTCACATTCGTCATGAGTAGAAGGCTTTGAGGGATGAGTAACTTTCAGATGTAAATTCTGCATTGTTATAGGATGATCTAAGTTCACATGAGGGCATCCCTGATACAATAAATAGTCTAATGGAAACATTTGCCTCCTATGGCAGTTAATTATAATTGTGTCATAGACTCGACTGGCTTAAGAAACATCTAAGACTTTAATAGTGCACATCTCTGGATGTGCCTGGGCTAGTCATGGTGGAAAGATCCTGAAGGTTATGAATGGCTCCAGGCTCCTTCTCTGGCACCATTCTCCTCCTCAGCTTCCCAGCACCGTGAACTTAGAAGCTTTGCTCTCCTGTCATGATGTCTCCACCCTGAAGCCAGATGACCATGTATGGAAGCCTCTGACCCTGTGAACCTCATCAAACCTGAGAGCCTTCAAATTGTCAGTCTTGAATATTGTGTCTCAGGGACAAGAAAGATGACAAGTAAGTGATCTTTATTTCTTTTCTTCTTTTGTTTTTTCTGGTGCTGGGAATTGAAACTTGAACCTCCATAATCAGCTATATTTTCAACATTATTATTGTTATTAATCATTGAGACAAGGTCATGCTGACCTCAACATTACCTGAGCTGTTTTGAACTTGACATTTTTTTAACGCAGCCTCTTTGAAAGCTGGAATGATAAGCACACGTGATAAGCCCTCCAAGCTCCCTTGTTTTGCAAACTCAGCCTTCATTTCCCTTGTCTTCTTCGCTTAGGAAAAACACAGAAAGTGGTTACAGAATGTAACCAGTTATGTCATAGACAAAGTGGGCCTCAATTCACCACCCAGAAGTGATGTGGATGAAAATATAAAACCAGAGAGGCTGAAGGGAGAGCAACGCACCTCTCACGGAAGCACACCCAACTGGTTTCTTGGTCTTCTCCTGCTGTTCTGCCACAGCTTTCTTCACTACAGAGTGACAGGCAGGTGGTGGTTGGGAGCAGAGGACAGCAATGCGGCTCATGTCTTCCTGCTGCTATCTTCCTTTCATACAGCATGTTTCCGTTGTTTTAAATTTCTGTTTACATTTTAACAGATAAAACTGGCTTCCCTGGGATGATAAGAATGAAGGCTATTTGTGTCTTGGTTCAGAGACTGCAACTGTGACTTCTAAGAGCAGTTGGATTTTGAGTAAAACCAAGGAAAAAGTATTTATGAAAAAGCCCAAATAGGGAAGAGATAAAAAATTGCAGCATTTGTCCATCTTTCTTTGTAACATGTTTCTGGACTTTGAGAATTTTAAATGAGCCCTCTAATTCGCAGACAAAGCCAAGTTCAGTGAGGCAGTATTCTTCATAAAGAAGCGTTTAACTTGGAAATGGTCTGGGCCAACTGGAGAACAGAGAAAAGCAATTTAAAAGAGTGAAGGGTCTATTTTAAGAATAATCACTTGTTCACCATATAAAATGAATAATTTAGTGGCCACTAACCATAATTATTATAGGTGGGCAAACGCAAATGGAAAAATGTATAATTTCATGAGTGTTAATTGCATTTTAGTTGAGGAAGAAAACTTCATGCACTCACTGAATTGAACTATAGTATGAAGACAAATTAACTATTCAGTTACTAGTGAACCCATCAGAGTTTTAAATTACATATTGATCGATGTTTTCTCTGACTTTAACATTATATTGTAAAACTTTTATCTGTCTATCAGATGTTTATCTTCTACAAATCATGGATGAGTTTGTTTTGCTTAAATTCCATTGTAGTTACAATGGTCATCCTGCCTAGAATTTTAAAAATTCTCTCCTCATTGAACTAAGAAAAAATAGCTGTATATCCACCCCATCTTTATATACACATATATAACTTATTATTTATTCTATAGACTTCATCATATTGATATAATTTTGTGTTCAACGTTAAATTCTGAGTTCTTTCCATTTCTTACCAAAATAATTGAGAAAAGGAATTGACAACTTCTAGCATTTATCACCATTATGCTTTTCTTTCAGCAGTGTTCTATGTTTGAAGTACATATCATGACATTCTGGTACAAATATATGCAGTGAGATGGTAGCTAGGGGCAAGCAAATGATCTCATCTATCACTGTTTTGTGTGTGTGTGTGTAACTGGGGATTGAACTCAGTCCCTTGTGTTTGCAAGGCAAGCGCTTACTCTACTGAGCTATCTACCTAGACCCAATATTTGTTTATTTTTTAGACTTTATTTTGATTTTATTTTTTTATCCGTTTCTATTTATTTGTTTCTATTTGTTGTTTGCTTTGCATAGTACTTAAGATTGAAACAAGGGCCCTTGCACTACAACCTCAGTCTTTTATTTTTATTTTTTTTAAATCTTGGGACAGGTTCTTGCTTCCTTGCTTAGTTGTTTACAGTAGACTTTTATCTTGCATCCCCCTGCCTCAGCCTACCCAGTACTGGAATTATTGACTTGTCTCACCATGTGAAATCATCACCCTCTTTTATGAACAAGGATTTTCCTTATTGCAGAAACCAGTTGGTGAAGCAGAGTTACTGGCTGTATTTCAGATTGCTTTAAATTATTATTATGCTCATTACATTTGATTAAAAGGCTCAGTGGGTGCTTGTGGAATAAGATTGGATAATCTATGTTTTGGAACTAATTCCTCTTAAAACACATAGAATGACACAGATGAGCACACATTTAAACTGTCAAGGCAACAATGGTACCAACCACACACTGTCAAAATAAAATGTGGCAATGCCCTTAGAGCACAAGGCACAAGGGCTTCCCTGTAACAATCTGTGAAACCTCAGTGGTTCTTTTGACCATCACAAGTGAGTCTTGTGTGTTCATCAGAAAGGAATAACAATATACTGACTTTGGTGGGTTAATCTGCTTCTTCAATGACCTGCAGAGAGAGAATTACTCTAAACCATTTTAGAGCTCTAAAGCTGTTCCTCACTCAGTAATAGTAAAAAATTAGATATTCCTCTTAGTTCCATGATGTAGAAATACCAAATCATCTGTATGTCAACTATGTATATATTCTGCTATAAATACCCAGAAAGTCTAGAATCTTCCTGATCACAGTGTCTGTATTATTTGGCTTTCACTGCTTCTGAACTTATTAGGGTGTCAAGATATAATTCAAGGGGCCGGGGAGATATCTCAGTAGAATAAGTATTTGGCTGGTAAGCGCAGGGTCCTGTGTTTAATCTCCTGTACTGCCAAATATATATATATATATATATATATATATATATATATATATATATATATAACATATATATATATATTATATATATATATATATATATATTTCAAGGAGAAATTATACAGTGAATCAGATGCATAAAAGTATTCAGCATCAAAAGTATCAATCAGAAAAAAATTAAGGAACTATTAAATGTTCAACTTCTGCTACATGTACCAGTGAAAATTAATATCATAAATACTTTGTGTAAGATATGGGCCTTAAGATATGAGAAACATAGCTTTGCAAAGTATTCTAATATATAAGGACCTGCTAAACAACAAGGTTCTCTCTTCCTTGAGAACCAAATGGTAAATTTACCTGAATCTGTTGAAAGTGCACAAATTATGTACAAGAAACATGAATGCATATATGTAGAATATTTATATATATAATATGCATTCATGTTTCTTGTACATATTTTTTCATTTTCTGTCACTTCAAGTAAATAAATATATTCAGCAGAAAAATCATCCAGAATAATATTAAGCTTATATGACATTTTAATCCATTAAATAAACCTCTGTAGTTAAATTTGAAATCATATGAACTCGATAATTATATTTTAAATCCACATCAGGACTAGTCCATTTTGTACTATGAAACTGAGATGTGTTCTAGTTAAATGTTATATTGAAATGGGAGCACACATGCAAAAGCAAAACCAAAGAATATAAATCATATCTATGCTACTGTATGTCTACCTCCTGCCCAATATAACCTACAAGATAGTTTTTGTCTCCTGGTGTGGAATCTCTTCAAACAAGGATATGGCAACAAGAACTATTTAAATTTCTGGCAAGCATATACACATGTTCTCTATAATGTTATTGAGTTAAAATGGTTTCATTTTGTTCTTGTGGAGCTGCCTGGGAGGCTTTGTGAACCTGCGGATGCAATGGAGGTCAGATTGGATTCTTTGCGGAAAGGTAGCAAAGTACACAACATCTTTATTTTCGCTGTAAGCAAACAGATGATAGCCAGAGGCATCCCTGAACAGATTTTATAATTATTGCAAAGCTTGTTTTGTGCTATCTTCTAAAGAATTAAGGGAGAAAACTCAATAAATGTTCAGTTTATCCATGTTCTTTCACACATTTGTCTCTAATACCTTAGGCAATAAACTCAATCACATTTAAATGAATAAAATAGCCATTACAAGTACTGCTAAAGTCTGGCATGCATAGCTTGAGAATTCACAAATCCATTCCTTGATACAAAGTTTTGTTTAGAAGAAAAATAACAAGGATAGAGTAGGAATGCGTATATTTTCCATGCAAATCTCAATGATGATGAAAATTTCACCTAAGTGAATATTAATGTATCACTTGCTAAGATTTTTCTTAGGCATAAATATTTTATTAATAAGATGTAAAAGAATATTCATTTCCTGCTGAGTTGCAGGCAGTAACTTGACTTATTTGAGTTAAACACGTATTAAATCCCCTTAGGGATGAAGTCCTGGACCCAGTACTTTATCCTTGTTGCAGAAAAGGTATGTATTAACAAGAAAACAAAGACTATATGAGCTTAGAGACTCTTAGCACATACTGTAAGATCTGAGAATAGCTTTTGCATAGCTTTCTTCTCCTTAGCTACCCTAACAGTATTAATGCATAATTATTTATATACATAATTATTTTAGACAGTGAAGTTCACATAGGAAGAAAACGGTAAGTAATTTTTTTTAACTTCCAGAATCCAGCATGGTACTTAGCACACACTAAATATTTCATAAGAAATAGCAAGTAATAGTAGCTCCAATAAAGTGATGCTAATAAGTTGAAGTAGTTGAGTAAAATTACCTACTGGGAATGGCATCATCAATATAGGAGAAAGATGGGGTAGGATAATCATGGAATTCCTGTGCTAAGGCAGGAAACAGGAAACAGGTGACAGACTGGACATGCCTAGAACAGAAGCTGGGAGGCTGGGCATCTAGGCCAGAAAGTATTATGTTGTGTGTCCCTTGGGAAATTGGGAAATGCCCAGTGAAACAAAAATGAGGAAAGACACTTGTCCTCATGATTGTGTTCTATCTTCAAATAAGTCAAAGGGGCTTAATTAATTGCTCAATAATAAAATCCTACTTTGACACTGAGTTTAAATGAACTTTGAAAAAAATAATGTATTTAGATAAAAAATGAAGCCTCCTAGCCATGAGTAGCAAGGATAAAAGGAAGCATTCTAAGCTTTTCACTTCTGAAGAGAGCAGTAACTATGTTGCAGCTTAATTTTGTGGCATGAAACGAACAAGTGTAAAAAATGGCATAGAGATTGCTTAATAATAATTTCAGATAGAAATGAAATTGTCTATATTTTTAAAAGTTAGTCATGTTTCGTTACTTTTAGATTATTAATAGATTTTGGGCTCTAAGATTCTCTTTATGTGCTGCTTGTAGTGCTCACCGCTCATGTTGCCTTTTGCAGAAGTTGTGCAGTTTTAATTCCCCAAGAAATTGCTTCCATTACTCATATACCTACCAGGATTCATACACATTGGACATATTTTCTTTAGATTAAGTTAAGTGTTTTAGATCTATTTGGAATATAAACTCAAATTCTGCTACATAAGAAAGTGTTCGTATTAATACTGTACACTATAATGTTTTAAAGGTTTAAATTTGCACTACGTGGCTGGTAAGATAGCTCAGTGAACTAAGCACCTGCTTAGGCAAAAGCAGGGACTGAGGTTTGATTCCTGGTCCCACATATCAGGCTGGCCCTGGTCCTGGGTGTGCTGATTCTGCCATGGATTTTGGGCATGGTGGTGCATACCTGTAATCCCAGCACTTGGGAAGCTCAAAGCAGAAGGATCACTATGAGTCTGAAATTGTATATTGAGACCCTGTACAAAATATATAAAAAGATAAATAAATTTGCATTATAGTTATATTAAACTTTATGTATTTATTTATTTAAATATATTCATGAATTTCCTTGGTGAACCCTTCCAAAGTCATTTCTTCTACATTTGGGAATGTATGGCAGCATATAGTTGCCTTCTAGGGTCATGACCCCAGAAGTACTCCCTCCTATCTAACAAGAGCTTCCTCTCTATTGCTCTATCTTCCTGTTTTTGTTGTTGTTGTTGTTTTTGTTTTGTTTTATTTTTGCTCCATTTTGTCCAGAGTGCAATAGGCGCCATGTTCCTCCCAAGTTTTATTAGATCGAGTTTATTACTCTGCACTTCTGAGTGAGCTCATGCTATCTTTGTTCCTGTGCCTGATTCAATTCACATAACCTAAGTATGTCTGAATCCATGTGGTCATGAATCCCTCTGACTTTTTCTTAATGGCGGAACGTTTGTCCATTCTGCATGTGTGCTTCATTTGCTTTATTGATGGACCACTTGATAGATACTTAGGTTGTCTCCATATGACTGTTGTAAGTAACAGTGTCAAGGACATGGGAGTGCAGGTGTCTTCAGCAGAACTATTTCACTTGTGTTGCTTACTCAGTTGATGGATTACTAGATCATCTAAAATATCTTCTTCCATTTTTAAGCCAACTTTATGATATTTTCCATAAGCATTCTACTAATTTCCATTCCCCCAAACAAGGTGCAGGCTTTTCTTTTCTTCACATCTCCATAAGCACTTACCTCTAGACTTTTTGATATTTGTTACTCTAGACATTCTTGTTAGAAAGATTGTGGTTTGCATTTTTATTTCCCTGATTATTAGCAAATACTTTGATACATAAAAGTAGTTTTGCTTAACAGTAATTACTGTTTTAGTTTCTTCTGGAATGCTAGTTGGTACGAAACATGGTGGCACTTTCACAGGTATATCTTCCTTTTGCATTACATGTCAAAGTACACTACTAATATATATGTAACATAAAAATAAAATCCTTTGAAGAGTTATGAACAATATTTGCAATTCTGGATTTATGTACCCGATACCAGGCTGTGACCAGCTAAGAAAGAAAGTCCAGTGAAGTTTAGATGGCAAAGTTGTGTAACAGAGCAACAAACATCTGGGGAGAGGCCGGCCAGAGCTTGAGGGACATTGGCCATGGTTCTCAGAGACAATGGGCTAGTTCATATTAACCAGGACTACAAGCGCAGCATTACCTGGCAACAGGGCATAACTGCAGTTTTGTGAACCATTTATGCTTCCAACTTTTGGAAACTGATGCTTTCCCCAGGCCCTATTAATAGTACCGCTTTAACCACATACAAAGTAAACATGACAACAGGTGAAATCTCCAGCTAAGCCCTCCTGTGGGCTACACAGTAATACAGTGGCAACAGAAGATTTTACACCTGCAGCTCGTCCTGGATCTCCCACGTGGTATCTGTGCTCTTCTTCAAGCGGCCTCTTCCTCAGAAGGCAGAGTCACCTTCATCATATGAGAGATCCCGTTTTGTTCCAGGACATAAGGGACACTAGCAAAGATACCACCTTTTATTCCATAGGGTTCCTTCATCACAGCAGAAATTGGATGCTCTTATCCAATAACTTCCTAATTTGGGGTGCAGATTCTTCAGGGTGACACCAGCAACATTCTCTTTACTCCACATAGGGATGGTGGAATCTCCCTGCTTCCAGAGAATGCATCTGTAGCAGTTGAGATGGTAAATTCCCAGGCTTTCCCCCATTAGATAGCTCACCCCAGCTAAATCAAGATTGCAACCACTTCCAGTAATATGTGTTTTTGACCAAAGCACTTACTTTGACACAGGTCAAGATATCCACTGGATTGGAGACAACATCTGCAGTTTTGGCTGTGATTTGCAACATTAGTAATGGTGAACTTAAAGATGTTCAGATTACTCTGGACCAAATTTGAGTGGCTTTTTGCCTCTTTCTGACATACTTCATCTGTGTTAGTAACCAGCCTGCAGCGTTTGCTTATTTAGAGTCTTTTGCAGAGACAATCTTCGGTGTTTGAAGGAAAAGACTATCAGATTGGAGATTCATCGTCTCTTCTGCAGTTTGTCTTCTATGATAACAAGAACAGGTTCAAGGGGCCGGGGAGATAGCTCAGGGGCACAAATACCTGCCTGGCCAGTGCACAGTCCTAAGTTTGATCGCCAGTTACACACACACGAACAAGTTCATGTGCCAAGTCCTTCATTAAGAGACTGATGGCACAAGCCATGCCAACAGTGCCAACCTTGACAAGGGCAGTCTTGTTCTAAGGCATTTGTTCTTCCTCAAGGAAATTCATAACAGCTGATCCTAGAGATGGGTCATCCTGGGCTTAGTTCCAAAAGGAACTAGGAATGCTCATGGGGTGGGCCTTAGGGTGCTCTTCTGAGTGTTGGACTCGGGGTGGTAGCTGCTTCAGCCATAAAGAAATTTTATTCTTACTTTTCCTTCTATGTATTTTGCTAAAATTATAGCTTTTGGGAAAGCATATATCCTGCTTATTTATTCATTTACTTAATAGCTCTTTTATAAAAGAAGCATGAATGGTTAGTGTATTCAATGGGTTGGAAATTAATCCAAAATAGATCCATAAGTTTTTATCCATAATTTATGATAAACTATAAGTTAATGCTTTATATATGTTGTTCAAATTTTGGGGATTAAGCTCCTGCAAGCTTATTCAGATTTCTGTGGGGTATTTTTTATTTGTTTTAAAATTATTCTACCCTGTAGAGCTAACATCAAAATATATTCCAGGGTTATCTTTCAAATAAAAATAATATTGGTTTTCATTTTCTTTCTATAAGAAAATGATACTTATAAGCTAAGGCTTGTGTTTGAAATGAGGGATACTCATTGCTATTAGCTCTTTTACAATAACATACACCCCCCCACACACACACACAAACATGTGCATCTACACATATTTCCATATCTAGCCTTCTGTGTGTAACCCTGTAACCAAATAGATAGATCTGAATTTAAACTACCACTACTGTGATTTCTCTATCCTTCTTTATTTGTAATTGTCTTCTCAGATGTTGGGACTCTTGGCTATATTTGTGCACAGTATCCTTACTCATCATGATAATATTTTAATTGCATATCTAGTATACATGCAAAATGTCTCAGAATAACAAATATGCTTCCTCAAATACAGAAATTTATTACATAGATTAAAACATCTACGTAGAATTTGCTTAAATCTGAAGTTTGAAACAAACATTTAACCTGCAATTTTTTAAAAATTTAGTTCTTATTTTGACAAGGCCTTCAGTAAGCTTCGCTATTCACCTGCACTCAGTCAGGACGGTTACTGTACAGTTTCTTATCTGCACAATCTATCTCCACACCTCACTTGAGTTCACTTATTTATTGGGGATATTGTACATGACACATGACCAGCATTATATGAGAAAGGGGTAGGAAGTTGGCCAACATGTGTAATTTGTTCAGAATTCTTTTCTAGTTGTTTTTTCATGCAAATGTGGCGACAGAGCACACATCTACAATCACATTTGTGATGATCGTTCTTGCTTGTCAATGAGTAGATTAAGAAATGCCCACAAGAGTGGAAAGCACACTGCTGGTCTGATTTTGAAGGGGAGTCTGGGAGGATTTTCTTATGTGGCTCTGTTACATTGTGGGGCAGTCGGCCCTGAGGGGAAGCAGCCCAGTTCAGTATACTGAAGCTGAACACTGATGAATCACAGAGTAAGAAAATGGAAGAATGGCTCACAGACAAAGCTCAATTCTTCAATGAGTGCCATTTTACTTCTGCTGTTGCTCAAGAGGTACAGACTCCAACTTCTTCAGCCTTTAAACACAGACTCTCATCAGCCACTCCCTTAGTTTTTCTTGATCTCATGCTTCCAGGTTCTGCCAGCCACTGGATTCCATGGCTTTCCTGAGCACTGGCTGTCCAATTTCATGATCCTGTAAGTAATTTAAAATGCATTTATTTTTGTACCTGTAATGTATATGTATTGTTTTGGTTCTGTTCCTTAGGAGAGCCATGACTATTACAATTATAAAAATAAAAATTACAGAAAGTGTTAATTTAATGTTTATATATGTGAGGAAATACTCAACTTACTTTTTTTTAGCATAGCTGCTTTTAGATCAAATGCATTAGTAGATATAGTTGGAAAGTTTTGAGGCATAGATTTTGAGTCTAATCATTAAATAAAACAGAGATACAATAACAAAGTGATAAGTTATGGTCACATAAGCATCTTAAATACCAAAAGTTAAAGAAGAAAACCATCATCAGTCCTCTAATACATCCTTAAGACTTTTTAATTCAAATTCCTTACTATAGTACAAGAAGAAACAAGAGAACTGACCAGTTGTCTTGTGCACTGGATCTGGCTTGGTCATCCCTGAAGTGCACGGGAGCTCATCCCAAATCTAATGCTTGTCAATGCACTTAATGAAATGGGGCAAACAGAGATAACCAAGGAAAATCTGCTTCTGGACCAGAGGAGACAGTCGTACATGTTGTTACACTATAGACTACTGGCTCTCAAGGTATGTTTTCTTGATAAGTGTATGATTACTGTTAGGATTTGGGATGAGAAGAGGCACTGGATTTGTGCCATGACTTCAGTTTTTAGTCAAGAAGGAGAATATCAAGTGAGTCCTTCCATTATTCAAAAATGTACATTAAACCTCTACTTTCTACCAAATATCAGGTACTGTATATAAAGCAGGAATATTGTTTTCCTTCATGGAAATTAAAATTTTAACTATCATTCCCAAAATATTCTAAGCATGTGTGAAAGTAAGGTTTGTAACTATAATGTTTTGTTGCACAATAAAAATGAAAAAAAAATTGTCATTAAGGACATATCTAAATAAGTGTGTGAAATTTCTTACCCTGAGCATGTGCTTGAAATAGTTTCCAATTTCCATTTTATGTCTTATTCCCAAACACAATAATTTAGTACGATTCTGTCTTAGTTACTCTTCTCTCCTTCCTGGAACAAACACCCAACACCCAAAATAAAGGAATGAAAGATTTATTTAGCTTACAGTTACCAGAGGTTTGGCTGGCTTCAAGGCTGAGTGGCACATAGCAGAGGGCAGCAATTTATGGCAACATAACAGCAACAATATGGTGACAGAGGCAGTGGAACTACCAGGGGAGCAGAGAACAACAGCACAAGTCTGTCTCTTTGTCTCTCTTTAAATTACATCATGGTCTCTGCCTTAGCCCATCTGCATCAGGCCACACCTATAATTCCCAGCAGCATGCAGACCCATAATCTCATTGGTACTAAAATACATAATCCCAGTGGATCATGAATCAAATCTCAAACTCTAGAAGTCCATGCCCCATGATTACATGAGGATTTGGGGGGACAACTAGACATAAACCATAACATTCCGCCCTAGACCCCTAAAGTCTCATGAACATCCCTTTGTGAAAAAGATGTTTTGGTCCATCTGGAAGAGCTGCCTAAGTCCCAACAGTTTCAGCATTGCAGAAAAGTCAAAGTCAGAAGTCTCCTCTAAGATCCAAGGCAAACTCTCAATTGTGAGCCCCTATACAATAAAATAGTTAAATATGTCTACTATTTAAAGGTAAAAGATAAACATTACCAATCCAAAAGTTGCAAAAAACAGAGTATTATAAAACACTGGGAACAGCACATGTCCAAAAATCCATCAGAGTCAACATTAAATCCCATAGTACCAACTGAAACATCAAGAAGCAGTCTGCACTGAATTGTGGGCTCCTTGCAGCTCTGTTCTTAAGGCACTCTTGGTGGTAATTTCCATGGCTTTTCTCTTAGGCTGACTTTGCTCCCTCTTTGCATGATCCACGTTCCTGGCTTTTCCAAACTTCTGGGGTTGCCACTGAACAGGCTTCTCACACACAGCTTTACACACTGCCCTCTCAGGCACACTGCCTGGCCTCCCAGGCCTTCTGCAGTCTTGGTGGAAGCTTTCTTAGCCTGACAATTCCTGTATTCTCAGTGTGCCTAAACCAACTGCCATGTGGATGATGCCAAGGTCTACTGCCAGCTGAAGAAGTAGCCAGGCTTCCTTCTCTCTTGGTTGTAGGGGTGGAGTGCCTGGATTGATGAACACTCTGATCTTGATTCCAAGAAACAAATTCTCCATGCCGGCACCATTTTGGAATCTGATTTGGCCGCTGCTGTCATTCTAGTATTTTGGTCTCTGACTTTTTTCTCAAGACGAAGCCTCTCTCCTTTGCAATTCTGGGGCTGCAAAGGGTGGAGAGCTGCCACCTCTTGTGTTGCCCTCAGGCCATCTTTTTCATTCTCTGGTTACTTCCCAGAAATGGAGATCCTCTCAGCTCCATCTTTGCAGTCCAAAGCTTTCCTGCTGTTTCCTTTCTGGCCAAACTCACATTTTACATCATCTTGCTTGACTCTTTGCTCTTGATTCTCGACATAAATCTGGCTAAAATTCAACAATAACAACTGTGCCACTGCCCCAATAGTTTGCTGCTTTGAAATCTCTCTTGAAAGATTAATCAGTCTGCCATGCTTAATCTCAGTCTTAGGCAAAGTCTCTGAGCATGTGCAAAATTCTGACAGATTTTCAGCCAACCCACAGCACAAATCATATGGAGTCCAACAACTAACGCTGTTCTTTTTCCCAGCAGAAACCTCCTCAATGTGGTCTATACAGGCAGGCCTTATGTCAGTCTTCTGGTCTGAGTTCTGACCAGAATCTCCTCTACAGAATAGCTGAAGCTTTTCCAGTTCTTTGCATACGTAGACGACCTCTCTAAATATTTGCTATCTCTGCTCATAAGCCATTCTTGATACCCAGGCTTCAAGCCAGTCTTCTGGTCTGAACTCTGACCAGAATCTCCCAAACAGCACAGCCAAAGCTGTTCCAGTGCTTTGCTTGTAGCCAACATCTTTGAACCTTTCCTATCTCTTCTCATTAGCCATTCCCCAAAGCTTGTAATTCACATGGTCAGGTCAGTCACAGCAATGACCCCACTTCTCTGGTGTCTTAGTTGCTTTTCTCTCATTGCTGGGACAGATACCTGACACCCAAAATGAAGGAATGAAAGGTTTATTTAGCTCACAGTTACCGGAGGTTGCTGTCCCTATTTTACCCTTGGCAGGCTCCAAGGCTGGGTGGCACATGGCAGAGAGCAGCAGTTCATGGCGATGAAACAGCAACAATATGGTGGCAGAGGCAACGGAACAACCAGGGGAGCAGAGAGCAACAGCACAAGTCTGTCTTTCTATCTCTCTTTAAATTATATCAAGCTCTCTGCCTTAGCCTATCCACCTCAGGCCACACCTTTAATTCCCAGAAGTACGCAGACCCATAATCTCATCAGTACTAAAACACATAATCCAAGTGGATCATGGATCAAGTCTCAAACTCTACAAGTCCCCACCCCATGATTGCATGAGGCTTTGGGGGGACAACTAGACATAAACCATAACAGATGGTTATGCCTGTTAGGCACAAAATGTCTGGGGTAATGCTCTAAGTAAAGAGAAAGATAAGGTTTACATGTATCTCATATCTGATTTTATTTGGCAAGTGGTTAGGTGAAGAGTGTATTGACATGAAGATGAAATCAAAGCACAGTTTGGCCTCAATAATTATATATTCTTTTCTTATGCTTGAGGTATCTTCTTCAGAAGAAAGTTTTTTTTTTTGTTTTGTTTTGTTTTTTTTTGTCTTTTTGAGATAGGGTCTCATTATGCAGTTGAGGCTGGCCTTGAGCTCACTTTTGTAGCCCCGGCTGGTCTCAAACTCGCACCAATCCACCTGCCACAGCCTTCTAAGTGCTGGGATTACAGGCGTGCGCCACCACACCTGGCAAGAAAGTTTTTATATATTTCCAATACACAGAAAAATAATTGCTAAAAATATAAATAATATATACATAGAATTACTTTGGAAATTAAAGAAAACAAATATAAATTATACTTATATACAATTTAATTGTAATACAAATCAAGGAAATGGGGCAGAATCTGGACAGTTAGTTGATATTAAAAGGAGATTTTAAAGATATTGTGTAAAATAAATTTCCAGTGACTTAGAGAACTTTCTAGTCATCCAGCTTATTATAATTTAGATCTGGGATTTCCCGAAAGCCTCACATGTGTGGACAGTGATTGGAACATTGCAGTGCTGTAGTCATCTGCCCTCGGGTGAGTTCACTGGTGACTCGTAGAGGTGGGTCACTGGGGGCCCTAACCTGGAAGCATGTCGCTTCCTTCCCACTTCCCTCCTTGCTTTGTCACTCCCACAACTTATTTTGATAGCAGTTTCCCTCTGTGTCCAACCTTCCCAACCTGCCCTTCTGAACCCAAATAAGCCTATCTTTCCTTATATAGTAGGGGTTAGGTATTTTGTCCCAAGCTAAGAAGGTGGCTAAGATACCACTATTGTGATTAATGCCATGTATCCCTGTTACTATATTTGAAGCAATGTGTATGTATCACATTTGTGAATGTTTATAAATAGTGCAAAGTATCTAGCCACCAATATCGTATATAATTCAGCCAGTATTCTGCCTTGTTTTACAAACCATTCTGGATTAGCATCTGATTGCACTGGCTTTTTAAAATTTGAATATGAATTGGACATATTTAGATCATTGAAATATGCAATGGTCTAAATATGAAATTAC